>JAODJW010000036.1:12224875-12241201 GCA_026777045.1 Hyperopisus bebe | reverse complement strand
ACACTCAGTGTCCAAATAAGATGGCCCATATACAGTATTCACGGCCCAGAGCTCCTACACCCAGCAGGGAGTTTCGCTGGATCTGGTATTGTCTCTCACAAACCATCATTACAGAAAACTTCTGGCCTTTTTCATTCATCCCTGTGAAACCTCAGATTAACTGAGCCCTGCCATCTGCAAACCATTTGTAGGAGACATTGAGCTAACAGCTGGATCAGTGGGGGCTTGGGAACTTCAAAGGACCAATGGCTTAAGTTATACACTCTCACTACCTGGACCAATCGAAAACTAGATTCCTTCAAAAAATGTGCATAGAATGATCTTTGGAAAAACAACACAATGAACCAATTCACTGCATGGTTGTTGTTGTTTCTACAAGCCCATATTGTGTAATGACGTTGTTATCTGCATATGCATGGAGATGGATCGGGAGCATTCTATAGCAGGAAGACGGGGAGCATGCAATGATCCAATGTCTCTTATCATATGATCATGTTGCTTTGCAACACATTGTGAATGAAAATGCCCATTAACTACCTGTCAGTGGCAGTAAGCACAACTTAGTAAGGACTGACCACAGGCAGTGTGACGCTTACACCTGGAAAAGGACTGAGTTTGGACCTTCACTGGGTCTTATTTCCTATTTCTACTGTTAGATGTGTTTTGAGGAAGATTGTTAGAAACGCAGAGGAAAAACACATGATTAGAGCTGTAACCCCTGTGATCTGAAATGGCATCCCTCTGGTCACATGACCACGTTAACCAAAATGACCACGTTAACCAACTCCTGCCAAACACTATCAGAGTGTGAGTTTCAACAAGCGCCATGAATAAGGACGTGATCCCACACTTCTCTACAACCTAAAGAAAACAATCCTTAACCCACATCTCCACAATTCTCTTAAGTCATGGTCTCTGCCATATCATATGCCCAGATTTATGGATTTTATATTGTTCTCAGGAATGTGAAGCTTCCTCTGCTATGACTGAATGTATTTCAGATTCCTTCTGTGAAACATCGATAGCCTCACTGTAAAAATGTGTTACCTATGTCAATTGGAATTGACAAATTAACCTAAGGAGGCATTTGAGTGGCTGTTACCTGCTTTTACCGGGGATAAAATGCTTGTGAAATGCAGCAGCACTTAATGCCAAAGGTGAGCACTGCTGTGTCAGGTAACTATAACCGTCAGAATTATCAGGTCCATTGGCCTTTAATATGCTGTATATGTGGATTGTGGAGTATTTGGTTAATGGTTAAAGCACTCACCTCGTTTCGTGACTCTCAAAGCCACGTGACTTCTATAAGTTTGGCATTCAGTATTGTCTCAGAGAAGAATGAATTAATAATATGTGGACTGAGCGTATTTCTGCTACACCATTTATCAGCTACTCTGCACACAAATTAAAGTGTAAATGTTTTATTTGTTTTTGATGGATTCTGTGTTAGGAAGCCTACAGTTTTTATAGGATGTATACATTACTCAGAATGATATATAAAGCATATAACCTAGATGGAGATAAACACAACCACAAACATATAGTGTTCAGTGTTTCGCCTCAGTGGTTCCAGTGGAGAAAAGCTAACACAGTGATCATTAGCTGAGACAGTGGTAGGGTTGTCTGCATTCTGTACATTTCTCTCTAGTCAAGAGATCCTTCATCCAGTAGAGATTCCTTCATTTAATAGAGTTACTTTCATTAAGTACTTTCCTCAGTTCAGTAGTTTCCTTCATTCAGTCAGATTCTGCTCAGGCCGGAGTGTTCCATCCTTTCAATAATTCCTGACATTCAGTGGAGTTCCCTCCAAACAGGGGAGTTCCATCTATTCAGTAGGGTTCCCTCCATTCAGCAGAGATCCTTTCATTCGGTAGATATTGATTCGTTCTTTAGAGTTCAACTCCAATCAGAAGAGATTCCACAATTTAGTGGAGTTCACTACGTTTACCACAGGTCAGCCAATAGAATGCATCCTGTTGAACCCACAGCAATCCCCAACCAGCAAAAATCGTATTCATTCACAGCTGCTTCCATTCTGCCATTCTGTGGGCCCCAAACAGCAGCAATGCTGTTGGTTCCTCTGTCCCACCTGGGTCTGCGGCCCCTGTGTCAGGCCACCCAGCATGTGCCTTATTGCAGATAAACCATCAGAGGAGGCCAAGATCAAGGAAATTCCCCCACATCCACAGAGGTAATGGGCCATTTAATGTGCCAGACTGATTGTCACAAAGACTAGCTGATATGTCACATCAAAACATTTCTGTTTTTTCTGCTAAATGTAAATGAATGTGGGATCACTGGGACAAAGAATCATTTTCTATTTCTCTTGTTTTTGTTTGTAAACTTCCAATAGTGGCGGTTTCGTTTAAAGCTGTGTTTTCCCTTAGTGCCCCCATGTAATCAGCTTATCTCTCCCCCGTTGCTGTTTTCTGACATTCTCCAGGGAACCTTAGTTAAATGCATATAAGGTTATTTAAAAGTACCTACTAACTGTAAGAAGTGGACCGACGACTGGAGTTCAGTTCAGCTCAGTGCTTATTGGTTCCTCTGTTTATCGAATAAAAATTGCTGATCGCCATAATGCGATGCGTTTTCAAGTGCCTCTAGACACAAGCGCTGAACCTTTATTTAACGTTTATTTTACAACTAGGCAACAGACTCCACCTCCTGAGTAACGGGTGGTGATGTGCCTTTAAGAATACGATTCGCTGCCATTTGTAGCGCTGAACCTGAAACTTGGGAATTCAAGCGATAAGCACGTTCAATTACGAGTCTTCAGGAAGTGACGGACTGAATGGGGGGGATCGCAATAAACAATTGAAAACAGTCGATCGAAAAGACTGAATTAGAAAAAAAAGAGTACAAGATTTTCGGAAAGTCGTGTTGCAGTAACGGAGTACCTCGTTCTTTCCAAATAAGTTGGGATCGACTTGAAAACCTAGATTTAAATCTTTAAGGACGCGGCAGTATTTCGACGGAGGCGTGCACTTTCCTTTAACTTTTTTGCAACCTGTACAGGATGGTACCTTTATCGCTTTGCCGTAAAATAGAGGAAGACGTCCTACTCGTCGTATACTTCGTTTATGGAGAGCATATATTTTGCACGCACTGTGATAAACTGAAGCTTTAATTGCAAATTAATTTGGAACGCCGGATAAATCTTTTCAACGCTTTTTTCTGACTCTGCTCTAGTTTACGTTTTTGGGATGTTTGCTGGGTGGAATTTGCCGATTTCACTTTGCATCAATGTAGTTATTTTGATGCATCTACTGCCCGTAGTGTCTGTGTTTAGTTCCGAACTGAAGGTGAGGGTTCGTTTGGTGGACGGGCAAGTCGCAGAGGAGACGCTAGAAGCGGACAGCGAGCAGGACATCATCACCCTGGAGTTCAAGCAACGTGATGGCACCTTGATTACTTTTGTCGCCGACTTCAAAAAAGTAAGTGACCTCTGATTAGGCTACACATCTTTATTGCAAGAAATAAGACTCGGCCATTTATGTATATCTTATAAGTTCTTTCAGAGAAAATCAGGTATAATTTTATCCGGAAAAAATTGATTATATGTATGCAGTAGTCATTATTCCTTTGTTACAGAACTTTTATACGAAGTCTGGCTTCCAGGCACACGTAAATACAGATTGCGAAATTTTGGTCAGGTACCCAAGTGATCAGCATTTTTATTCAGTTTTGTTGCATGCAGGCATCTTGGGAGCATGTAAGAGAGGCTACTTCTGCATATTAATGGTGAAATGTAAGGAATCACAATAATAAAAAAAATCTGAAGTCCTGTGAGTGTGAGGTTCCCGTACTGGCATCGTAATTCTGTTCTGAGCTCTTTAAGGTCAGGAGTACGATTGTACCCTTACGAAAGGAATCGTGAAATTACCAAAACCATACACACGACGACGACGACGACTCAGTTTACGGTGAGAATGTATTACCTCGAATCCCCCGAGAGCTAGAATGTAAAACTTTACTGGTTGTCAGCCTTCATTCAAACTTTTTGAAACGAGTTGAACTGAGAAATGTGGACTTTTGTAATTACTTTAAACCGAGCGATCACTGTGTAGCCGTGACTGGCGTGGAAGGGAAGCTCCGCCGAACACCTTCGCATGGGCACTAACAGCCTGGCCTCGCTTGGTGTCCAGGCAGCTTTAAGTAAGATGACACACCTCTGTGCATCTCGGTGGAGCGTAATGGAGGTTTGCTGTCGCCTTTTGAGGGGCACCGATTTGGAGGTGGCTGCACCTTGCCAGAAGCTGACAGCTGCCGATATGACAGAATTCTTCCTTATTAACTGTTACAGTTAGTAGCCTTGACCAGGCAGCACGTTATATATATATAATAACCGTCTCACTCATTCATGCATATATAGTACATATTTACCATTGGACCCCCCCCCCCCCACACACACACACACACACACCGACTTTTCTTTTGAGGCTAAATTCATAGGGATTCATATGATTGTTATCTGCATAAATCAAACATTTGGCCTCTAAACAAATAGTACAATGTTTAACACATGATAATCAGGATAAGCCTGTACAGAGATCACCTGTCCCCACAATACCTTTTCAAATTAAAAGCCTTTAAATTGTATTTGTTTGCTTGTTTCACTAGTCAGTGGAAAATGAGCTGTTACAGTGATTGACAGGATAACAGAAACTCCATATGAACACCACTTTAACTTGCAAGTAGCTAAATCGGGGTTACAAACACGGCTACCAAAGTGAGTCATATTGGGGCTGAATGTCAGTTATAAAAGGAGACTGACAATCAGTACTTTGATATTTGAGTTTTGAAAGCAACTTGAGCCAGCTAACAAGGATCCAGAGGGGTGAAATAGTTGGTGCTTGAATTACCAGTGCAGTGGTGACAAAAAACAGGCTGTACCGACAAAGAGGAAAGATGGTGGCAGTTCAAAGCTCATTGACAAGGATCGACCGTCCATAAACAAGATCATTTTTACACATCCCGAAAGTATGGTCACAAAAATTACCTCGGAACTGAATCGGCACCTTCGCGGACCAGTGTCAACAAAAAACTGCGTCACATAAAGCTGTCATTTTTGGGAAAAGTATTGCACTGTGTGTGCAGGTGCATAGTCTGGTGTGCAAAGCATGAGATCTGGACCCCTTCATAATAGGAAGAAAAGTGGTGTGATGAGTCATTTGCCTTTTTCTTACACCTGGGTGGGTTAATGTTTGAAGATATCCAAAGAATACCTTCAGACCACAATGTTTGCTGCTAACCGTCACAGATAATGGGTGCTACATAAAGGCATGATTGATTTGCATAGTCATATAACTGGCTAGGACAGCACCGCTTGACATTGAACATGTGATTTATTTTTTTTTTTGCTTAGGGTTATACAATGAATTCTGGGGATTTTTTCCACCTTCTGGTTAATTACATTTGTTGTAGCCTAGCTGTAATGGCCAGTTCACAGCTCAGTGTTATTTGCCTTCTGTGTGTGTTTTGAAATGTGTATCTTCACACAGCAGGCGCAGAACAGATGGGTGCTTACTGTTCACTACATAAACCTCGGTTGAGGAGCTGAGTCCTGTGTTTTGGTGTAGTTCTCATAATGTGGTGGCTGGGTATGGAAGCTAATGGCTGTGTTTTAGGCTTTTTGGAACAGGGTGAGAGGCTTGCAGGAAAGGCATCACACTTACTCAGGCATATACAGGAGTTGCACAGTGAAACTGAAACAACTGGTTTTAGACCGCAGCAATTAATTTGGTGTTGCGCTTCCATCACTAACCCCCCCGTTTTGCGTTTTCCCACACCGTAATTCTTCTGGATGTAGGGAAGATGGTGAAGGTGGACTTATCAGAGAACAATACATGTTTCACATTGTCACAGCCCAAGATTTGAACTGCTGGCACCATTGAAACTGATGTTTGGCATCGGCACTGGTGACCATAGGTTTGGTTATAGTAGCCTGAATATGAATATTGACCCTGTCAATATTCTGACAAACAATTTTGGTGGAAATGGGAGAAGTGAGGTGTGTTCAATTCTGCAGTTAGTTGGGCAGATGTGGATTTTTGTTTTTTGGATACAATCCGGGTTAGTACCAAGACCTCCCTTTCAGACAGCTTCCCCTTATGCCCACAGTTACTCATGTTGGACGCGGTCCGTCTTTGGTGGCGGTATGTCAACATTACCCTGGATACTGTGGCTCTCTATACACCACAAAGACTTGCTGTCCTAGTCACAGATGGGCCAGCGAGAGACGCACCAACAATTTGTGCTCTTTTGAACTCTGATATGTCTCCCATTATGTTGTGTGGATTGCAATATTTTATGTTCAGCTGTGCTATTGCTCTACTAATTCAACCTTCACATGGTGCTCTAAGTGATGCAATGTGCAGTCACTGAAGATTGGCCACCAGGCCATGCATATATAGGTGTGAATCCTCAAACAGTATTAGCCAGTGATTCAGTTTTATTGTACAATCCCTGAAAGTTGTTTTTTTTTTTACTTCTAAGGGAAAGTCTTGAGTAGGGCTGGGCGATATATTGATATCATTTGGGCCATGTGCAATAATCACGTGCTTCAGATCAAAGGCGAAGCATTTGGCCGGACGCCAGCTTTGAGATACTGTATGGACATTTATCTATGCCCAATATTTGGTAAGCAGATTAGTAATACAGCTAAAATATTAATCAGATGCATTGTGACTCTCAAAACTTAGTAATCTTTATTAAATTTGGTTAGCAGAGGACTCCACATCATGCTGTTTTGATATACTATGTGTGGTATACGTTAGTGCGATTTTCACTGAAGTGTCACTGAAGACAGGAACAGGTCAGCAGCCACGATATCTTTTAAAAGAGGAGATCTTGTAAACAAACCAGGTAAAAAGACGTTGGTGGTGTGGTGGTACTTTTCGCAGTTTAAAGTTTGACACGTTTATTAAACATAAGGATACACCAAATTTACTAACTTTTGGCCATCATAAAATGCCTCATATTTTAGTCATACAGTGGTGCCTGTGGTTCACAAACGCTGTGGTCTACGAACAATTTAGTTCATGACCAAAAATTTTGTGAAAAAAATTGCCTTGGTTCACGTTACAAATTGGTTCACTTTGCTGCAACGGATTGTGTTCATGAACTGCAGGCACCACTGTACTATTAATCTGCTTAACAAACTATGGGTGTAAACATCAGTATTGTACCGAAACACTGGCGTTCAGCCGTATGTTTTGCCTGTCATCTGAAGCCCTGGTGTTTATTGCGCATGCACGATATAATATCGATATGATATCGCCCAGCCCTAGTTCTGAGCCACCTTGAGCTCAGTTGTTCCACTCCTTAAGAACATTCCGGTTAGCCCTAAAAGGAGATGTACCTACTGCCATCATGGTCCTGCACCTGTTCCTGCTGCTGCTGCAGTGCTAAAGTCCCACATCCCTCTAGGTCTTCTGGGTAGAGCCAGTGTACAATCTACCTGAATCGAGTCTAGTTATCATCAGGGGCGTCATACTCTGTAGTTTTTGTCCTTTTCAAATACACTAGCGGACTTAGGTGTGGGTGACATGGTCAGCCACGTGGGGCAGCACGGTGCACAAAAAAATTTGACTGTGACCGTGACATTTTCTAGCGCTAATTTGCACGTCATGTCAATGAAATCATGCTACTCTGTGAGCTAATTAACCTTGTCAGAGTTGACGCCCTGATTCTAGTTTGTGAGCCAGGCAGGCTACCACTGAGAAGTACGAGTTAGGGAGGGGGGCGGGGGTGGGCTGGACCCCAAGTCGCCCCACTGGAAGCTAGTGGTAGGGAGAGAGGGGGAATCTCTAAAATAGTGCCCCTCTAACTTTGTACAGTACTAATGCTATTTGCAAAATCAGTTTTAAATGTTAATAAAAAATGACAGTGCTAAATGGTAGGGGGCACACTTACGGGCGGGCTGTCCAGGGCACCATACAAGCTAGAACCACCACTGCTCAAATATATATTTTAAGTGGCTGTTCTGTTTAGGTACACCTTCTTGTTAAAGCAAAGTCTGCCCCTCCAAACACTGAATTGGGCAGCTGAAACTGAATACATACAGCTGAGTATTTGTATGATGCAAGCGATTTTTTTTTTTTAAAAAAACCTGGCATAATTGTTGGTGTCAGACATGGTGGAGACAGCTACCTTCCTTGGAATTTCACACGTCGCAGTCAAGAGTTGGTGAAATTTAAAAAAAGGAAAAAAAAATAGTCGGGCATTTCTGTGGTTGAAAACACCTTGTTAATGAGGGAGGTCAGAAGAGAATGGCCAGACTTGTTAAAGCTAAGAGGAAGGGCACATGTGTAAAAATAACAGCTTATTATAACAGTGGTGTGCAGACAGGCAACTGATTGCTGAAATGGCTCCACAGCCGACTGGTTCTGGAGACAAAGGGGGATATACATGGTACTTACTATTTAGGTTTATGTTGTATAGTGGTTGGCGAGTGTAATCCAAGCATTTTTTGCTACTGAAATTGTTCATCTACTCAATCACTGTTCATCTAGTTTGCTCAAATATTACCCGAGGGGTTCAGCAAAATACTTGTGAAACATCACCACTGAGGGTGTACTCCAGGCCAGGGCTCTTCAAATCTGGACCTTGATTCCAAATCCAGGCCTTGTTTTCAGTTCTCCCAGGTAGTTATTTTGATAATTACTGATTCTGATTGGTCAGAGGCTTCACACCTGACTAACGGGTAAAGGAAGGCTGGAAAACCAGCAGTTCTCGGACCTCAAGATCCGTGATTTAAATAACCCTGATCTAGGCAATCCATACCATCTCTGCGTACATTTGCCCCCCCCCCCCCCCCCCAAGACCAGTTTGTTAGACTAGAATGACCTGGCACGGTGCACTTCACCATGCCCGAGACCGCTTAAAGAGGTGGTTCCGGCCTTAGTTCAATTGGACATGACATCAATGAAGCAATTGTGCACTTGTACGCTATAATGAACTGGACCTGGAAGGAACGGATTGAGTAGGTCGTACAGATCAGGTAGGCAGTGTTTGCTGGAAAGGAACAACTGGATGCAACACACATGAATCTGAAATACTTGGTAAAATACAGGATTGCATGAATAAATGAAAATTGTTGCGTGGCACACTTACTCTATATGAGTGCCATGGGTCATTGCACTCAGAACAAGACATTAATCATGGACTCCATTGTGCGTGTGGTTGAACTATTCTTATGTTTTCTTTCAAACAAAAAGTTGTATGCTGCTGATGAATGCATGCTCGGGCCCGAAACATTAGGTGCAATTTGAGGCATCCGGACCAAGTGTGAGTCCGGCCAGAGTTACAGCTGAACGGACTTCATAGGCGGCTGCTTCATGCTAACTGCTGAACACACAGGTGAACTGGCTTGTTACGACCTTGGTTGCAAATGTTTACAGGACCGTGTCAATTCTATTAAGCTTTCAGACGTGCACTGCTACCCTGAACTTTTCAAGACATTACCTAGAAGCACTGTTTGTGGAATGCATTTCTGAATCAGTCATACCAGACATGAATCGGATGTTACCTTGCTGGTTCCCTAGTTTACAGTGCGAGTAGTTTCCGATTGACACCCATGCATGAATGGAGCAGGGAGAATTCCGGAGAATTGACTGCTAGCAATGTGACGTGTTGATGACATTTCTGTCATACGACTGGCACGAAAACGGAACAATAGAAGCATCAGAGTGCGTTGAAGGGTCATTTACACACAGAAGATCCCAACAAACATGGCTAACTGGAGAGATGACAAGATTCAAAAATTTGTCACTGCTAGCGATTGTACAACTGTAAAAGTTTGCATCCAACTGATTAACACTTAATACGACCTCCCAAGATAGTATGAAGCTGAACACAACCACAGGTAAAAAATAATTGCAGGATTCTGCAGATTTACAGAGATTATTGTGTTTGGGGTATCACAATATGCCTCTCATTGAAACCATTTTATACACAATATCTATGGTTTTGGCAATACTAGTCAATAGTGCCATAAACAAAACACTAGGACTTCTGCAGCATACTTTTTGTGTCATGTCCTGCCTCCTGCATGCTCTATCCAAACAGCACCCCTCTAAACCAACCGGAGTGTTTCTAGTAGGTGTGAATGGGTCTGACACGCGTAATCTTCAGTTGCGTGCTGCATGTGTGAAAGGGCACCTTCAGAAAGTTCACGTATGACAACGGCTTTAGAGTTCCCTAGGTGTGATTCTGATGCGATTCAGCCGGTACCTCTGGCCTACCCTTTTCACCTTGCGTGCCGTAGCCTGTGAAGTTGCTCCTAAATAACAATCATCTTTGAACAAGTGTGTTCACGGAGAGCTCCAATAATTTATGGTGTGTTGGCTTTCCAGAGCAAATTCTTGCCGGAGCTTGCGATAAGTATCAGCAGAGATGTTTCCAAATGGTCATTCGTTAGATTTATGTCTTCATTGCACCAAACACTGCCAAGTTACACTCGTTTCTGTTCTGCAGAAGTCCAAATTGTTTCATGCATGTTGAGTTGGAGGTTCGAGGTCACGTGTAGGAAGGAGCAGTTTTCTGCCAGTCCTTGGTTCGGTACAGTTGACCCCTCTATGATTTGTTCGGTGCTGGTTCTGGGAAGAGCTGAGCTCTTCGAGGCCTAATCCGGCCTCCACATCTTCCCACATTGTTCATAGCGACCTGGTGTCAAAAGCCATCTTGAGTGAATATCTTCTATTTTCCCACACTCACGCCTCTTCCTGCCTCCAGCCAGTGAGTAAATCTTCCCATATGAGACATTCAGGGATAAGGCTTGGCTTTCATTTCTAGGTTTAGTGTTTGTTTTGCTAAAACGTGAAGTGTTTTATGGGTTTGTTATAATTGTCATTTATATGGATCACTGTAATGAAATTATGCTTCATTCACCATTTGCAGAATTCTTCTTTTTGCATATCCTGCTTTGCACCACTTTGAGACATACACATACACAGCCATTACATTAAAACCCCCTGCCTAGTATTAGGTAGGTTCCCCTAGTGCCATCAAAACACCTCTAACCTGTTGAGGCCTGGACTCCACCAGACTTCTGAAGGTGTCCTGTGGTATCTGGCACCAAGATGTTAGCAGCAGATCCTTTAAGTCCTGTAGGTTGTGAGCTGGGACCTCCATGAATTGGGCTTGTTTGTCCAGCACATCTCACTGATGGTGCATGATGGGATTGAGATCTGGGGACTTTGGAGACAAAATCAGCGCCTTGAACTTTTTTTTTCCCCCCTCATACCTCAGACCAGTCCTAAATAGTTTTGCAGTGTGGCAGCCATTTGTCCTGGTGATTAAGGGTCTTGCTTAAGGACCCAATGGAGATATAGATATTCTGCTGAAAATAGTACTTGAATCAGTGACCTTCTGATCACAGGCACAGAGCCCAACCCTGGTGCTGTAACACTGGGCATGTACAGAGACTCCAGCTTACACACTTAGTATGTTTACATGCACACTAAGAAAATCATATTATTGCGTTAGTCCGTCTAAAACCGGACATTTAAAGTACATGTAAACATGTTAGTCCGACTGAAATTGTACTAAGTCTAATTTCTGAAAGTCGGACTAAAACACCCAGATAATGCAATTGGGGGTCGATTTACTCTGGCCTAGGTGCTCTCCGCATGCTACTTGGTTTCCCCCCCCTCCCCTGGGCTTTGACCCGGAAGTAAAACAAGAAGCCAGTACACAGAAGAAGCTTGGAGCATAGTAGAGGTTGAGTTGTTGGCCATACGGTGGTGCCTTCAGATAACATCATAGCCACAAGGAATAGCATCCAATTCCCTGCTCAACTAAGGGCGCCTAAGGTACCACACTGGTACCAAAAGTACGGTACTTCAAGGTGTCAGTTCTAACACTGCTGTAAAAACTGGTACCGGCACCGAATGACATCGCAATGAGAGGTGGGTTATTTCGTACTGAATCTGGCTTTTTCTTACCTTCAGTTTCATATGGATGTTATAGTGCAGGGAGTTTGTCTCGCTAAAACATTTTTACTGTCAGGAAAAAAAAACTTAGCAAGTTTTGCAATTTTAATAATTATTCCTTTTCAAGATTATCTAGTACATGTTTAAAAATCAGTTTAAAGTTTACCTCCACTGCTTTTGCATGAGCGCTGCATGCATTCTCTGAGACAATCATAATAATTTTCATCCATGCTGTTTATCGCAGCTAGACCTTTTTTGTTTCATCAATAACCCATTTTTTTATTACAACAAAATCACATTGCACCAAAAAAATGAACCTTTAAGTCTCATAGCTTTCAGAGTATGACTTGATGACTGTACCTATTTCGTGTATGTACTTTTGTCACCTAAGTGAGTTTTCTCATTCGCTGTTTTACCGCTGCCCTCTTAAGCGTCACGCAATTAAAAAAAGTCTGCTAAAAATTGAACTTTGCTCTCCACCTCAGAATCTCTTCGCCACATGAGCACCTCAATATTTAATGTAACTTGCAACATGCTTATAATTTATAATTAAATCTGGCTGGCAGATTGATCTTTCATTTTCCACAGGAAAAAAAATGTAACATTATTCCTCTATTAAGCTCGCAAGTTGTTTCACTGCCAGTTCCGGCGATGTTAGGCTGAACTGTATTGGTCATGGATTGAATTTTCTGGGTATATGGAAGGTTTTGGACACAATAGCACGTCCCACTTTCACTGATGTTACGGTTCCAGCTTTTCTGTGGTGCCATGCCGGAGCTGTTTTTTCTGGCCCAGGGCCAGTTTTTTTTTTGCAATGGAAATTGAGAACCAGTTCTGCTGAGAAGAAGTCCGGCACCAGCTCTGTGACCATGTTGGTGGAAATGAGGCATTTGTGATTAGAGATCTGGATCCACATTTTGTCCCACTCATAGTGTGTGGAGCTGAACTTTTCTACACATCATAAGCGAGCACCGCTGTTGAATCCGAGCAGATGCTTCGCCTGAGCATAAACATGGCTTTAGTGTGAATCCTAGCTGTAGCAGCTCCTTGTCATGGACACAGGAGTCAAGTTCACAGCACAATGTGCTTTCGAGCCTGACCGAAGCTGACAGACATCTGAGTCAGGCAGAGGTTAGTGGCTGAAAAAGGAAGTTGTGCCGGAGGGGGCTCTATCCTGTGCTCAAATTCACTTGGACGTTGCGTACGAGTGCAGGACACTGTGCTTTCTCACCCCAGTCCACTGGGAATGATAAATAAGTTCACCATCAAAAGAGAATGAGAGAGGATTCCTTTGTTCCAGAGCCAGGATTTCTTTTTACTTCCAAGTGGGACAGTTCTTTATTTGGGTAGGTGGGTGGGTCGGGGGGGGGGGGGGGCTACTCATTACTGAAGTGTTTTCTTTATGATTCCAGAAGAGCTTCTAGAAGATTCCTAAAAGCTGGTTGACAGAGTATTATTTGCCCATTAAGTTGTTTTGCTGTCTGGGCTGACGGCACCAGCTAGGGTGTGACCTCACCCACTTTTCACTCCACGTTCTCACTTTCATCCCTGTAATTAGATGCTGTCCTGCACTTTTTTTTTCTCCCTTGTCCTTTTGTTTTGTTGTCGACAGACTAGTTTGTGTGGATCGAGGGAATCAAAATGTGGCTGAAGTTACCATCATGAAGTAAAAAAAAAAAACCTAAATCTTATCTGATGTTGGATTTGAACCTCGAACAAAACTCTTCTGAAAACTTTCGTCGAGTTAGGCCATAAGAATACATGTCCAGGGCCTTGCAATCACAGTTTGTACGGGTTATTTTTAACCCTGGCTAGCTTCTGAGCTCTCCAGTACTCATGAAGGAACGCGTATAAGAGGATTCAGAACTGCAAAAGAAATACTGAGTGTTTGATTAAAAAGTGGCTCAGTTTACAGCTGTGTGGCTACCAGCTCCTTTAAAACCGCTCATCTTATGGCAGAACTCCTCTGTATTAGCCTCATTTTTTGACAGGCTTCTGTTGACGGGAATATGACTGGTACCAACCTTTATTAGAAAAAAACAGGAATCGGAAGACGGGAGTAGGCGAGGGGGACTGTTTTTTGGGCAAACCCAGAGTGGCTGGAGATAAGGGACGGGCTGCGTGGGCAGTGTGACCCGCCAGTGCCCAGGAATGGGGATCTCAGGTTCCGCAGGCTGTTTATAGCTCTTAGACTGCAACGTTCAAGGGCAGGGAAGGTCGTGTTTGTTCTGCTGTTGCCACTAGAGAAGAAATCGACATTCTTCAAGTCTTATGCAAACCAGTGTACAGTAGATGGTCCTGGGAGTGCCGGAGGGAATCAAGTCAGTCACTAGCAGGCTGACAGCGATTCCCCCCCACCCTCCATAAAGGACGTCAGGGTGATGAGAAGGAGGTGCTGGTTGAGTTGGAGTTACCCCATTGCGTGTGGTAAATGCGGCGTGTCAGTCACAGGTGTGGATTTGTAGCCCTCAGAACTTCCCTCCTTGTCGTCTTCTGTCAACATCATTTCGAGATGTCAGACGTAAAAACAGGACGTTCAAGATCGTTCCCTTTTTGTATGGACAATGCAGGGAAGTTACTTGACCTCAACGGAGCTGCCGTGTCCCTATTAAGAACACGATCACCCCACGCTCTGATTTATTTGTCGTCAGCTGTGGAAAACGGTATAAACAAACATTTTAGCAGATAACGCTGGAGAAGGTGCGTCAAGTGTCAGCCATTGGGGGGCAGCTTCTGTGCTGCGCGTTCACATTTCCTGGGTACTAGGTTGTCCCTCATTTGGCCTGTTCTACCGCTCCAGACCTGGGTAAACTCTTCACTGGACTGTCAGTCCCAGAGAATCCAGGAAGTTCCAGTTTTGGCAGCTTCCGTAGTTAAAGATACTCTCCCGGGAAAAAGAATCCTCATACCTTGGGAACTAGTCTTGTGTGATCATTTTCGGAAGCATACCCACTGTGAGCAAGCCCCTGATCTGGTGGACGCTTTGGGGTTAATTCAGGATGGACCTGTCATAGTAGGCCATGTGGGTGTTGATTTAAAATGTTTCCTGTTTGGTAACGCTTGTGGGGGCGTGTGTGTATTGTTGCATGCCTGAGTGTATGTATTGTGTTTCGGGTGCTGCATGTATGTGTGATTTGGCTGCCTGTGTGAGCTGTCATGCGGATCAGCCAGTAGGATGTCGGCCAGCTGATGAGTGGGCTGAAAGGTCCTTGGTCTCTCTCGTTCTAGTCTACCCATAATGCAATGCTCCCAGGCCTCGTTTGGACACCAGCCACATCTCGGTGCTGGTGCAGCTCAGTGTGGCCACAAAGCATCATGAACGTGGTTAGACACAGAAATCCAGTGCAGTCATTTTGTAACGGTACAAAAGATGGCTAGATTATGCCACATATCATGCAATTCTAAGTTTTCTATCTACTTCCTATCAACTTCCTAACAGCCACTATTTTAAGTCATTACTTCAGCAGTGTTTTACATTTGGTTTTCTTTGTTCAAACTTCATTTTTTTAAAACAACTTCTTGAGTCAGTAGATGTCTGACAGTTGTTTTCCTTCCAGATTACACGCCGTGTAAAAATGTTTAGCACCGGTATGAGTCACTGCTGTAGTCTACTCAGGTTTGAACTTTTGGTTTAATGGTACAAGCATTTGATGTGGGACCTGAGGGTCTGGTCACTGAATGGAGAGCTCCTTTGCGGGGGTGGAGTTTTTGGGTTCTGGGGCAGGGTTACAGTAGCACTGGTGCTTGTGTATGGGATGGGTGAGGTGTATTTATGTAGAGGTGAAGTTAGTGTGTGCAATGCTGAGCTGAAGAACGGATTTCTTCTCCCCATATTTTGTAGGAGGTGAAGATCTTTCGAACCCTGATCCTGGGCGAGCTGGAGCGCGGTCAGAGGCAGTATCAGGTCTTGTGCTTTGTAACCAGGCTTAACCACAATGAGCTCATCTCCAGCGAATCCATGGCCCGCCTACGTCAGGTAGGATCTCGCCCCAGCCGGTAGATCTGTGGTGACCTACCCTGGTCAACATGTCCTTCAGCCTGTGGATAGTGCATCTATATTAGCAGCTGATCAATACACTAGATTAGGTGGTTAGGTTACTGTGTAGATCATGGGTGGTCAGTCTTATCCGCAAAGGGCCAGTATGTTTGTAGGTTTTTGGGGTAACCTTTAGGTCAGCTGTTCAAACCCAGGTATGAGGAGGACTCAGCCAATCAGTCCTCTAATTAGTGATACAATTAGGGAGCAAAAACCTGCACACACCAGGCCTTTCTGGATAAGACTGCCTACCCCTGGATCATTGCCTGCAAAATTAGGATTGAAAGAACATGGTCCTCCTTGGAGATCAGAGTCTGGTCCCCTTTGCCGTGTCCTCCACCCCCCCACCCCACC
>JAODJW010000036.1:12197971-12214046 GCA_026777045.1 Hyperopisus bebe | reverse complement strand
GTTAAGCGGCTAAATGCCGACGACTAGCTGCTATATATATAGAGAGTGTTCCACTTTGGATAATTTCCCCAGGTTGAAAACCCCAGGCCTAAAATAAGCAAGACTGTCATTGGTAGGTTGTTAAAGGGATGTCAACAATTTTTGACACAATTGTTAGCAATAGTGCTGACAGCTACTGTTTACTGAAGGTCTATATCATTATTTGTGCCTCACAGAGGAGTCATACCTAGATATAATAGTAGCTGTAATATTTGTGTATAAATGTAGAGACATGGTATTGCGGCCTGTGACAGGAAAAAGAGTCAGCTCTGCTCATTGTGTTAATATGTTGTTCTTATATTCTCTAGCATTACTGCAGCAAAACCTGCTCTCTTTGCCCTCACAGTCTCAGTCTGGTCTACTTCAGCACCAGCCTGGATTAGTACTGACACCACAGGTAAAAACACTGTCCTCTGACCACATATTGTACTGGTCACATGATTAGCCTTCAGGTATGATACACGTCACATTCCAGTCATTGACGCAGACAGGGAGTCGGACAGGTCTGTCAGGGCCCTGTCTGAATGGCCACCCAGAGATAGCACAGGTACCCAAACACGTGCCTGCCTTGCAGCTGGATGAAGCCAGTGAGCTAGAGGACCTGGAGCAGTTCGCCAAGGCCTTCAAGCAGAGGCGGATCAAGCTAGGCTTCACTCAGGTATGTCAGCACCGTGACGGCCATGTTGAGGTATCACAGTATACAGTCCACAGTTGCCTAGTGTACATTCTGCTGCTGTACACATTAAACTAACAACCATAACTTTACCCTAACTTCGAATCTTACTATGGAAGCTAGTGTTAGTCTTGACGAATGGCATGAATTTGATAGTTCATAATTAAAGCTATGGCTCGTGAACAAGGACCTCTACACACACTCCCACATACACACTCTGCTGCCTCTTAGCTAGTCCAGACACTGTTGTGTCTTTGTGTTCCAGGGGGACGTGGGCCTGGCCATGGGGAAGCTCTACGGCAATGACTTCAGTCAGACCACCATCTCCCGCTTCGAGGCACTCAACCTCAGCTTCAAGAACATGTGCAAGCTGAAGCCACTCCTGGAGAAGTGGCTGAGTGAGGCAGGTAGGTGCCTCACATGGGTAGGAGCCATGGGGGGACATATGGCAAAAATATCGTATCGTGATATTTCTCAGGCTGGATCACGATCCACAATCTTATCATGATTCTTTTTCTTGTTGGTTTTCACGACGATGTTGTTGCACAGTATCACTCAATTAATTCCCCTATTTTAAAAAGTATGGCCCTATAAGACAAGAAAACCTAAAGAAAAACATTCTCTATGTACTCTTCTGGGTGTTTTCTTTTGAGGTGGCTAAAAAGGTCCATCATGTTGCCATTTGACATGTGAACCTCATATCTGCAAGTTTTGCTAATAAATGGTAGCATCATGTTCGTTTTGAAAAATCCAAACAAGTACTGATGTCGAATTCTTTTTGGGACCGATTCCTCCATATCGCCACTGCGTTGCCAAATAGGCAATGTGGTGCATGTTGGGGAAAGGGTGCAAAAGGGGGGAGGAAGAAATCCAAGGCAGTACCTACAGTTTGCTGTTACCGTTTACTGCCATGTCGAAACAGATTTTGTTGAATGCGTATATCCTCCTGAGACCCCACCAATTCATTTATGTCCATTGTAGTGGACATTTTGTTTTTGCATATATCTTTTCACTGATGTAAGGAAACGTATTTATTCCTGTTGTACACTATAGAGGACATGCCGTGAAATTAAAAATAAAAATAAATTTGAAAAAAGATGTCTTATTTCCTCCAAGGACATAGAAAATTAACCTAAAACTGAAGGACACTTTTTTCCTTGGGTCTCAGGAGGTGATGAGCAGTAAAACTGCAGCTGCCACAATGTGCACTGTAGCACGATACTAATGATCTCTCCATAATGGCAGGCAGTTCATGGAGATATTTTATTAATTCTTGATCTAATATCACACGCCTAGTAGGAGTGATACAGGAGCATGTTTACTCCAAGAGGTGGTCACACTGCCCCCTGAAAGCAAAACTGTGCACCTGCACCTTTGGTTCAGTGACCTAAATTTTTCTCTCTTCTAAGACCCAGTAACCAGTCTGACCCATCCGTTTAACCACATGACCACTAGCGCGTTTCCTGTAGTTGTTTTTTGTGGAAACAATGTACTGCATGAAGTGATTCTTCACAATTTTACGATGTTGAATTTCTATTCTTTTTGGCTCAGTTGTTCAGATGCATTTCATTTGAAGGGTATGATTTTTTAAAAACGTACATTATTAAAGGTAGGGATTTAAAATAAGTTAGAACCAAACTGTGTTTCTTGCTTTGTTCATGCTATGATTTGTAATTAATTAATAATGAGGATGTGATGATGCCACTCCCCCCCCCCCCCAGAGAACTCCACCTCTGACAGCATGGTGAGCCCTGCTACTGTGCTCCCCCTGGTGGAGGGTTTCGGTAGGAAGAGGAAGAAGAGAACCAGCATAGAAGCCAGCATCAAGCTCACACTGGAGAAGAGGTTTATGGATGTGAGTGAGAGCTTCTCCATTCAGATCCCCTGCAGCCCATGGAGAAATTCAGTATAAACTTTCAGCATGCCTTGCTTGCTTGCTTTTCTTTCTATAGAAGTATAATTATGTAGAGATGTGGGACATAGGTATACAGCAGGGACCAATCTAGGATTTGACATAGGGTCTAGAACTGCCTTTGTGTACAGCGGTGTTTCCCAGTCCAGTCCACAAGGACCCACAGACAGTCCACCGGGAGCTGGGAGGGAGCAAAAATATGGACTTTCTGGCAGGGAGCATGAAGGGAGCAAAAACATGGACCGACTGTGGGTCCCTGAAGACCGGATAGGGAGATGCTGGTGTAGGGATGTGGTATACAGGCATAGATGTGATCTAGTGAGGGATTTTCATCCTGGGCTCTGGGATGGTTACTTACTAAATAGTTGGGTGTCACATGTGATCCAGAACCCCAAGCCGAGCTCGGAGGAGATCTCGCAGATCTCGGAGCAGCTAGCAATGGAGAAGGAAGTGGTGAGGGTCTGGTTCTGCAACCGGCGGCAGAAGGAGAAGAGGATCTGCAGCCCGGTTGTCATGACAACAGCAAAGCCACCAGGAGCCACCCCGAGGCTGGTGAGTCCTCTCCCCCAAACCATCGACTACCCCCTGGCAGAGTGTCCACAACTTTCCCTGACCTTTCACCTCATGGATCTTTCCAGGCTGTTGGACTTCTGTTCTGCTATGATACAGTCAGACTCTGTTTGTTGTCACCTGACAGGTATCCATCTTTACTTCCTGTTTCAGGCAATCACTTCCAGGTCCTTCAGTCCACTTGCTGTAAACGGGGGTAAGTGCAAACTAGGAGGAGCCTCATTAACGTTTATGATGCCAATAGCCACTCCTACACAAGACCACAGCCCGATGCTGAGTCTGCATTCTCCCTTCCAGTGTCCTCCACCACCTCCCCCAGCAGCCCCAGCCGCGGGACCTCCCCTAGCGGGCTCTCCTCCGGCCCCATCACACTGACCTCACAGGGGGTCACACAGTCCCTCAGTGCCACAGGGTTCGTGAGATCGCTGTTACACACATGTAGACACACTCAAATATACACTGTTGTCAGTTATTCATTTGATTATATTTAATGATTAAATGTCTTCGTATGTATTGATCACCTATGCTACCTACCAGTGCAGCTACTCTGATTTCAGTCTCAGTTTCGTTTGTTTTCATTTATTTAATTTGTTTTCCTTTATAGCTCATGGTACCGTGCATGGAACGCTCCATCCTGTCTCTACTGAAAACGTAAAACGGGATCTTTTGCTGCAGTGTCCTGGAATACCTTAAGAAAGACTTACCTGGACGTCCAAGGAGGGACACTTAGTGCACGTTATCCCCATAATACAAAGGTTTTACATCCATTCAACTGGCAAATGTCCTTTATCTGTGCATTAATCGAGCAAATCTTCAATAGGGCTTTTACTAGTTTTACTTTAAAGTCGTAGCGCCGACATACTCCAGAACGGCTTTGATCAGTTTGTATCCACAAAGTTCTCTGTAACATGTATTACGCTGTGTTTACAAATACCCACAATAAACCGCTGTTTATTTCAAGGTAAAAAGCGCATATGATGCGTTTATCCGTCCAATGTAAATAGCAACTTCTTTGTATTTTTATACTTTGAGTATACCTTGCACGATATGCTTTCGAACGTTCAAAGTATACTTTAACGAAAATTAATAAATTTTGTGAAAACAGATAACTTGCCTCTCATTTTTGAGTTGGATATTCTGATATTCTGATATTGCTCGCACCTCATGTTAAAATGTGATTCATAAAGACAATCTCATCATGCCGGGAAATTTTAATTAGTAAAACGTTGCGGATTTTTGTGCAATGAGTTTTTCCTCCAGCAGGGGCCGCCGAGATTTGTTCTGATGAAAAGATCCGCTGCTGAGAAATCCTTCTCCCAACCCAGCGCCCTCGTTGTTAACAATCGATGCTTTTCTCCATGGATATTTTTTAGCGAATGTTTTCCGGTTCTGACCGATCTGAGGTCCGCAGTTACCGTATCTCCTCGGCTGTCCGCCGAGAGAGGCTCCGCTTTGGTCCTTGAACATCAGAAGATACCGAATATGTAGCGTTTGGAGCATGTGCGCAAAAGCATCGCACCGGACGCGCCACGTTCCCCGATGGAGGCCAGGTACGCCTTCACATTTTGCACCCTGGACAGCTCTCTTTTGCTGATATTTTGACCATCTCCGGTGTTTTAGCCATGTGGGCATCCATTATTCCCTACACCGCTTCATGCTGCAGCTGCATCCTACGGCTCCTGCGTTATTTACTGGTCGCCCTTATGTACTGGTGTTCACCATCTAAATAATATGGATATTTATTTTATTTTTAGCAGCGCGTAGGTGTACAAATTTATGTTTTCGTGTCACAGTGCAATTATAACACAGTCGGAGTTCCAGTATCCGGCAATAAATTATTGCACGTATAATAAATCAGCTCCGGCTCAGAAAAAAACAAGCAATTATTAAACTGACGTCTCGATGGCTCATTGTGTGGTCAAATTGAGGATGAAAAGTGATGTTGGATTATAATAAATAGCAAATAAGCGGAAATCCAGGGTGTTTCAGAACATATGCTGCAGGAGATGCATACCTGTACCTGCCGAAGTGTCACGTTTGTGCCCAACCCTTATTAATGTTTCTCTTTCCTGCAGACAAATGTTTGCTAAAGTGATACAGTTGCTTAGCAACCGTCCCTTACTTACTGTGACTAAGCAGCGATCCATGTGGTGTAGGGCAGCCCTCCCTTGCCTCCTGCCCTGGGTGGGACCACAGCCCTGTATTCCAGTGACCCCAGTACACAGCTCAGGTCGCCAGTGCTGCCTCCACGCGCAGATGTTTTTTCCGGTGGTGTTGTGAAAGTTTTTGGCCGCTGGGTTCTCCCCAGGCTCTTGTGTAAGTATCTCCAACTTGGAGAGCAATGAGAATTTAGGGGTTATTTGTCAATGTAGGAATGAAGTAAGCCTGTATCGAACACAAGCTGTAGGGACAGCACGTATGAGAGCAGTTAAACACACATGACAGAAATTAAACTTTGGCTTTAGAACAACAGGTTGCAGGTTCTGCTGCTGGGCATTTGAGACCCTGGTTTTTGGAGTATGGTGCTCAGAACCCTACTGGTGTTCAGTCTTGCCATTCAGCAACACACTCGCATGCCCATCTGTTCAGTAATACATCCAGATGCGTAACCCAAGAACGGAAAGATAAAACTGGAAGTCAGGCAAATCGCTTTGTTTGTAGACCTTGTCTATCACAAAATGATCAGATATCGCCGTGTCCATGCCTTGGCGGCCGTATTCAGGGGGACCTTTGCACCAGTTTTGAAACATCCCAAAATGTCTTAATGTTTCCCAATATGGACAGTCTGAACAGCCTGTGTAATGGGTGGGGCCAGCAGGAGAGGTGGTTCTGGTTCTGGTTCTGGCGGCACGGGCTTAGATGCGTCTTCACTGGAAGGCGTAGCGACAGCTGAGGCTGGACGGACCATTCCCCGGGTCGAGCAGAAAGTAAGTGAGGCAGAATTTCTTAGAAGTATCACAGTGCTTGTTACCTCCGGTTGCCCAGAAAGGCTGCTCTCTGATTGGACACGGTTCCAAAACAGGGATTGGTTGGGATGTGCAAATGTTATGAGGTGGATCCGGCGGAGCGCAGGTGTGTGACGAGTCCTGGCATCCCTGTCAGAGGGTGATCACACTCCCCCGTGGGGCCGCTTTTTTCACCTGGAGCTCCTCAATTTTCCAACAGAAAGAGACCAGCAGAGATTGACTGAAGCTTTATCTCCGATTCGGAGTATAAGTATTTGTTTTTGTTTATTTTTGGGTGAAAATATAGGAGCAGACCGCATTTTTGCAGATTGCTATGGAAACTGTTAGTGATGGATTTTTTTCCCCGAATTTGGTTTCAGTTTACGCAGTGAAGACATGACCTCGCTTCTCCTACAAGTGGCCGTCTGCCTGGTCGGCTGGGTCTCTTTCTACGCCCTGCTGTGTTTCCTGAATGGTCACCGTGGATATGAGTGGAACTGCCGCCTGGTAACGCTCTTCCACGGTGTCCTCATCGTCTGCGTCACGGCCTACATAGGCTACATCGACGGTCCCTGGCCCTTTACACACCCAGGTAAGCCCCTGTTATATTTCATCTCACTCACTCCACTGTTTAGGGAGTCTTTCATTTTAATCTTTACTTTTGAAATTTCTGGTTTCTGTCACTTTAAATAATCTTGTTTACATTTTTTTTCCAGAATGAGTAACTAACATACAACAGCTGTCTGCTTTAATTCTCGCAAAACTGTAGCATTATAAAAATTCTAAATGTACCATAATCAGGTATTTGAAACTGGACATTTTTCAGTTAAATTCCTCTAATTCAGTGTTTTCCAATCTGGTCCTCCGGGACCCCCAGATGGTCCCGATTTTGCTCCCCACCAGAGAGTCCACAGTTTTACCGGGAGCTGGGAAGGAGCAAGAACGAGGACTGTCTGGGGTGTTAAGAGGACCGGATGGGAAACGCTGCTCTAATTGGCAGTTCAGGTCAAAGAGTAGACTGTGTCTCTGTGCTGTGCGTTTTACAGGTACGGAGAACACACCCATGCAGGTGCTGGCCCTGGTGCTCAGCCTGGGCTACTTCACCTTCGACATGGGCTGGTGTGTCTACTTCCGCACGGAGGGACCTGTGATGCTGGCCCACCACACGCTGAGCATCATGGGAATCATACTGGTGCTCTGGGTGGGCGAGTCAGGCATCGAGGCTTGCGCCGTCATCTTTGGCAGCGAGATCACCAACCCCCTGCTTCAGACACGCTGGTTCCTGCGGCGGACAGGCCGCTATGACGGGCCAGCGGGCGACACGGTGGACCTGCTGTTCGTGGCGCTCTTTATCTTTATGCGCATCGGCGTGGGCGGTCGCATGCTGTACTGCGAGCTGGCCTCCCCCCGGCCGCTGCTGGTGATGAAATGCGGAGGTGTGGCTATGTACCTCCTCTCCTGGGTGTTCTTAGCCAACATCATGCGTTTTGCTTACCGCAAGTGTGGTGCTAAGTACCGTCATTGGCAGCTTCGCCACAAGGGGGCAGAGGTCAATGGGCATGATGGGAAAGTGGAATAAAACAGCTCCATCGATTGGCTCCCTTTCAGTTCTAATCTCCTTTCTCCTTTTTCTATCCCTACTTTAAATCTCGCTGACGTAATGTGACCTTTTTTCATGTCATGTGACGATGTCAAGTCCCTCAGACTTGTTTTTTTTTTTTTTTTTAATATTTTTAAGTCATGAGAACTTTAAAAGTTTCTAAAAACCACAAGCTACTTAATAAGAAGTTTTTGAATGAACTGTTACTGTAGAAATGCTTTTCCAGGTAGAGGACGTTAAGTTGAATTGTGTCTGAGACCATTAGAACAGCTCCTTGAGATTTCATTGGCCATTTCCAGTAAGGAGGTAAACTGTTTGTAAGGTTTCAAAGTCTGGACAATATTAAAATATATGTGGCACCATTTTCTGGATCCATCCTTTGTGTGTCTTTGAGCGTTTTGTTTGGAGAGGTTCTCCCGGAATGTTTGAGGGTAAAAATGTGAAATGTTCCTGCACCAAATAAAACAGCTTTTAAAAAATAGTATAATGTACATAAAATAGGAGTCCATCATTTTCTTGTGCTAGTGCCTTTTCAGTAATATTTATTATTATTTATTGGTCACCTGATTCCTATATTACTGTATCATGCAGAAAATGTAAAGCCAATTATTTTGAAATGAAACTGTGGATATTGATCAAAATCACAACAGAAAGCTCTGCTTTTTTACATCTAAACTAAGGCTCAGTACAGGTGTAGTTGACGATAATTTAAAATAAGATTATTTAAAAGTGAACTGGATATAAGCAGCTGTGAATACTAATTATTGTTGTAAAATAATTTGCATGTGTTGATATATAACATAGCCTCCGTTTGGTTTATATGGAGCATCCTGTCTGGTGTGTAGCCCTGCCTTGAGGATGTGCTGCCTTGGATAGCCCCATGACCCCCCACCCACCCGTGACCCAGGAGAAGTGGTTGCAAGACAGCTGTATTTATGGTCTATATTAATGTTTCCCAATCTGGAATCGGGGACCCACAGATATTCCACATTTCTGCTCCCTGTAGCGAGCAAAAATTTGGACTGTCTGACAGAAAGCTTGGAGGGAGCAAAATATGGACTGTCTGACAGAGAGCCTGGAGGGAGCAAAAATGTGGACTGTCTGACAGAGAGCCCGGAGGAAGCAAAAATGTGGACTGTCTGCCAGGGAACTGGGAGGGAGCAGAAATGAAGACTGTCTGACAGGGAGCTGGGAAAGAGGGAAAATGTGGGCTATTTGACAGGGAGCAAAATTTGGACTGTCTGACATGGAGCTCAGAGGGAGCAAAAATGTGAACTGTCTGACGGAGTTGTGAGGGAACAAAAATGTGGACTGACTGGCAGGGGGCTGGGAGGGCTGCAAAAATGTGGACTGTCCGACAGGGAGCTCATAGGAAGTAAAAACATAAACCAGCTGTGGGTCTCCAAGGACCAGCATGGGAAACACTGCTCTATATGAGACAGATCAGTAAATTTCTCCAAAGGGTTGTTTTCTGTGGCTATTGACTG
Source organism: Hyperopisus bebe (assembly GCA_026777045.1). NCBI lineage: Eukaryota > Metazoa > Chordata > Actinopteri > Osteoglossiformes > Mormyridae > Hyperopisus > Hyperopisus bebe. The sequence goes on along the minus strand of JAODJW010000036.1, from coordinate 12,204,820 downwards.
TTTTATATAAAACCTGTGATCCCTTTGTACTTTTAACCACTTTACACAAACTGAACATGTCCCTCTCTGTCATTGCTGGAGGCTGTAGGAGTGACAGAGCTGAGCGGTCTTACGCCAACACGGAATTTTTATGGGCATCTCTCCAAAGCCCCCATGATGGGGAATAACAGCCTCACATCCGAGCTGATCCAGAAGGCAACTTACTTTTCCTTTTCCCATAAGCCCTCCGCATGATGTAATTCTCAGATTAAGAGCTCAGGATTATGAAATACTCCAGCATTTTAAATGTTTATATGCTTTTGGTCACTGTAATTTAGAACATTGCAATAAATAAACATTTATCTTATTCCTTGATAAACACACTCATTATTAAATGACTTTTTGGATGCATGTCTTCATGTGATTTTTACAGGGTTTTTTATTTAAATAAGTCTTATTTTATTCTTAATGTAAACCTGACTAGATTAATTGAGTTTATTTTTAAAATGTTCATTGGTGCACGTTCTTTGGTAACCCCGTCCTTCTTGTGACCATTGTTGTACTAATTCACTATACTCATTAATTAAAAACCCTGAGACATTATTCACTGGGTTTTGGGACCTGTCTGCTGCTTCAGAGATGTTCTTGTTAGTGTGACAACTGAAAAAGTATTGGGTCAATCTTTTTCAAGCTTTAATGAGACATTGTATGGGTGACAAATTGGAGATGATCAAATTTTGAGACGGATCAGAGCATCTCTCCAATTGGATATAAAAGAGAAGGACAGCCTCAGACACAATATCTTGTCATCATGATAACTGAAAAATAGAGATGGCATCAATCAGATACCCACTATCAGTATCGGGCTAACACCAGCAAAAAATGCTGGATTGGATGTCGAGGGGCGGGAGGAAGAGAGAATCATCTGATTGGTCTCACCTGAAAATCACGAAAAACGCTTGTAGCTTTAGTGCCACATAACATACACAGATGTGAGGGTCACGTGATGGTTAGTTGTTCAGCAACGCATGTGTGTCAGAGCTGTCATACCAGCTGTGTGGAAATACAGTTAGTGTATGCTGATTTAAGAAATAATCAAAATTGCAGAATGCGGTGTATGTAGGGCCTGTGCTGAACACAATAAAATAAAATAATTTTAATAAATTTTAACTTGATAAACAAGTGAGGTCTTGCAAAACGAGTATTATTTACACGCTTTGTCTGCCGAGTGTCACATGATCACAACTGAGCCGACGGTTCTCTCTCTCGCTGCGGGATTGTGGGTAATCGTCTCCCATGCTCGGTCTCAGTCGGCGTGCCTCACTCCTATAGACAAAATTTGGCAGAAAAGCACCACCCGTATAAGGGCGTAGCAGTGCGAGCAATGAATCTGTTTAACGACAATGCAATGTCACATTTCCGCGAAATCGAAAAGGAGACAAAAGCAGCTGTCATTGGATACGTTCCCTGTTAAACGGTTTGGCGAAATTTCTGCCAGGTCCCGCCGGCAGGACCGCCGGCCCCGGGGAGTTAAAGTCGCACAAAAAGAAAAAGATTTCTGTGAGCCAACAGATAGCAATGATTCCGATCGATAGTTATAGTGAAAGTCGTCCTACAAAAAACTCTCCTCTCTTGTCTCCTTCCCTAAGGTAAAGTGCAGGTTAATTTGTTTTATGTATTTTTACTTTATATTTTGTATCAGTCATTTTATATGAATATTTTGGGTATGAAAATATTTTGGGAAGGAATTCATCTGAGTTTCCATTATTTCTAATGGGAAAATTCGCTTTGATATAGGAGTGCTTTGGATTACCAGCACGTTTCCGGAACGAATTATGCTCACAATCCGAGGTTTTACTGTACCTAGTCCATTGTAGGAACTCAAAGAAGGTTCCAGACCTACCTCAAAGGAACTACAGTTGGACGCAGTTCCCGAAAAAAGTTCCTGTGGGAAAGTGCATAACTCTTCCTACTAACCCTGTCATTTAGCCCCAGACATAGCCTATAGTTTACACCGAGGTAAGTCATACAAAGTTGGGCTTTTAATCCTGATTTTTCTGGAGAGGTGGGTAGAGTGTTGTGCATAGGCTAGCCTTGGGTGGTATTATTGTAATATTTTAGATATACCGCGATATTTTTATCGTGGGGTTTCCCCCATCTGTGATTTCTAAATACCAGAATAGCATTGCTTTCGGAGAATAAAATATTCAAAATACTGTATACTGTAGGCTATACCAGACACATTTTACTGCCAGCACCCCAAACCCCACCCCCAGCTGATTTGTAATACATCATACTGTCTAGACATTATACAGCGCTGTAAGGTATTTTAAAAAGCTGGCAATTCCGGTATTTCCAGATGAAATTAGCAGGGGGGCACCCCTCCCCCGGTTCTCACTCATCGGCCTCTCTGAAATCGTTATGCTTGAAAGTGTCATGTCTGTGTATGCGCTATAATGTACGGCCAGCATGACGGTCTGATAACTTAGATACCGCTCAACCCTATGTCCGGAGGCTAGAGACCGAGTTTGTGGTGTGTGGGAGAAGTAGGGATTTTGATGGGGGAGGGAGTGACGGGGTTATCCAGGGAGTACATTGCTGTTGTTTAGTTAGTGTATAATTGTAAATCATTTTCTGTACCATATTGATCCTGGAATATGAACAAAATGAACTAATAACGTATCTTGTGTACTTGTGCTACACTTATGTATACAAATGGATTGTACTGGTCCAACTATTTGTTGATTAAACGTTCACTTTATATAAGAATAATTATTAGTTTTGTAATGCATAAGGAATTGGGAAACAAAATAATCCTTATTAATACCCATGCAGTGCAGCATGAAGAATACTTGGGAATGCGCTGGATGAGTTAATCCTTACGGCAGTTCATTTGCGTTATTGGAACCGCGACTGGCCAGATGGCGCACATTCTCCGTGCGGAGGGCGAGGGTTACGCCGGGGGACGGGAACTGGAATCGGAGGTACCGGCGGTCGGTCCGTGACTGCGTGGCAGTCAGACCTGACGCTGTGTTACACTTAACCACTCGCTGTTAGGCATCTCTCTATAATAACGTATTTTTTAAAAATATTTTCAAGTATAAATGCACAGTATGCGGTAAGGAGCGGCCATTTTTCTAATATACACAAATGCAGAAAGATATAAAATCACATAAATGAAAAGCACGAGAAGAGCTTTAGTTGCTACACTGCTATGTACTATATTGATTGTTTCATTTAATTGGTTACTGTGCATCATTCGAGATGATTATGTAGCATATTCCAGCTAGTGTTTGGGTACGATCACAATAATAAATCGACACGTTATTTTCTTTCCGATAATTTGGTTTTCTTCTAATGGGATGTTTTTCTGGCGGAAGTGTACACCCTGCGATGAGGGAGACGGCTTAGGGCGGAGTAACAGGAGGATTTTTTAAAACTCATTTAATAGGCCTAATTTTGAGAAGGCACAATCTCGTGTCGCTTAGAGTTAGCTTTTTTATATGTCTGGTGCTCCCATAGTTCACAAATAGTTACAGTGATAGTGTTTTTGCTTGTTAGTGGATACTGAAAGACATTCGTGCATGGAGAAGGCACTGCACAGCTTCGGGAATGTGACTGTAAAACTGCAGCACCGGGATGGAAACCCTATGGAAACATAGACACAAGAGGGGGGCGATCTGTAGGTCTGGCGTGTTGAAATAAAGAATCGCGGCCCACCGCTGTATTTCCAGCTGTCCCGGGCTACTGGCGCTTAGTTGTGAAAGTTTTATTTATTTTTTCTTCTATTGAACCAAGGTCTGATCCAGCATCGGAAAGAAAAGAAGGTCCACCGAAGTTCTGCTTGAAACCTCGTTTCACTGGAAGTCTCCCCCCTCCGCGAAGACACTTTGATGTTTGGCCGTACGATACGAGAGGACTCGTAAAGGACCATGATCGACTTATTTTTTTAAGGAAGAAGTTTTCTTATTTTCCAATCGCAACGTGGGATGTCAGTCTTATTGGCTTCAGTTAACGGAGGGCCCTCGATTCGGGGAAAATTACATTTTACTTTAAGCAAACGAAGTGGATGAAGTCCAAACTTGTGTTTTAGGTAGCTGTGTCGTGCAAACGCGGACGTTTTTTTTTTTTTTTTTTTTTTGCTAAAGTTTGCGAACAAACACCAGATCGACGTCTTTCAAAGTAGAATTTGGATGCTTCAGTAGATCTGGACCTTCGCGATTCAACTTATTTTAACAAAAAAACGTGCATTGAAGCTGGTCGCCAGAAGCAAGAGAGACTGCTAAACGAAAGGAATAAATATCAGACATTAAAAGGCAGTAATAGAGCACTGGGCGATCGGGGACCTTCTCAGGAGAGGTGTTATGGAATGCGGGTATGCTTATTGTTAAAGGAAACTTCAAAACTCTGGCCAAACGTGTTCCGGTAGTTTTGCAGAAATTCTTTGTCACGCCGTAGCATACAGCAACCCTTCGACTGAATATATATATATATATAATATATAGGCTTTGATTTTCGTTTTGCTTAAGGAAAACCCGGACTGTAACACGGGCACTTAAACTTAAGAATGTTGCTGGCTTCGTTGAACAAAATTGGATACCTATGCATGGATGTTTAAGGATGATCTGTTATATGTATGAATGTTTTAGTGTTGCTGTAGGATGCTAATTGGATATAAAACGAAGAAGTAAGGAAGGAATCCCAATGAGCGGCTTACAATCCACTGACAGGTAAACACACGTACTCTGTGTGTGCTTGTGTTTTTACGTGTGTGTCTGTTCCAGATTGCTAACTATATACATGTTAATCTTTAAGACGTGTAACCTCGATCAGACTCTGGCCTTATATGACAGTGTTTCACCATAACAAAATTTAAACTTTTAAGACATCTTTTAAGATCATTGTGGTATTTTTGGTACGGTGTATGAAATTAGTGTATACCTCATCAGAACGGTGAAGTACGAAGTTAATGAAAACTCGACTTTAATGTGGACTCGATTTTTTTTAATTCCACGGCATCGTTTTGAGGTCACTTTTGTTCAGATGCTGTGGTGGATGCACGTGTGTAATCTCTGTGCATCTAGCAGCAATCGTCCTATCTGGAAGGGAAATGGAGCCAGCCAGGGACAGTCGCGGTGTCTGCGGGGTTTAAATTAGCCGTGGAGTCCTCGGCGGGGGCGATAGCATGCTGCATGTATGTGCTGCCACTTCAGTGCCCAGATTAGACACATCTGGCTTAGGGAGTAAAGGGGAGAGTGGAAAAACACTATAAGAGAATCCTGCATTAGTTCTCCTGAAGCTGATGCCTTCATTAATTGTGAAAAGTTTCTCAATTTTATTGCACTGTTAGTGTTGGTCAGGACTTGGTGGTAGATTCCAGTAAAAACATACTTTTTACACCTCTTTCTTGGACAGCCTCTCCCACAGAGGACCTCTGTGCCATGTTTACAGCCCTGTTCTGTAACATGTGCTGTCCCCTTTGCAAATTTACAGTTATCAGAAATGTGCGAGGAGAGGCGGCTGGTGGGATTTGAGGGCCTCAGAGGACAGGAAGCATTTTAAGTGCCAGCCACCTCTGACCCCCTCATCCCGCCATTACATAACGGGGACATTCATGCTTCTGACCCCGATTTAACGTGACTTGTGGTAACGTTCCCTGCAGAGGCCCGGCTGCGATTTGCGTGAGCCTATGCCCTTCAGGTCTCGGTGGCCGTTTTGAGCCCTGCCTCCTTCCAAAAGTGACGCTGTAGTTTTATTTAATGATCCCCTTGGTGCCTCTCTTTAGGGCTGCCATGCTTGTGAATTGATGCCAGTTCCTGTGTTGGGCATCCCGGGATGTGGGGCACCAGACCAGACAGTCCCTAGTACCAAGCGAGTCGCATAAATGGGTGAACGAGCTGAGGTCACGCCGACATGCCGGTCTTTGGCGAGCCACTCTGGCCGTTTGCGTGAGTGAGTGTGTAGCTGAGAAGCTCAGGGTTTTCTAGGAGTGGAAATCTCTTCCTCTCATTATGTCTTAAACAGGGCGACATCCTGTGTTTTCCACACCTGTGTGCGCTGATGTTTACCTCCCGTCACGGTTGACGGAGTCATGCCTTTTTGCGAGCGAGTGTCTGTCTGTGTATGTGGGATCAGGTAACCTACCTGTCTGGGAATTCTGCGCGCAGGCAGGTGTTTTCAGGATGAAGCTGAAGGTGGCATGGGGGGTGGGGCATGATGGGTAATGATGTGGTGAAAAGTTCTTGCAGAGGGGCACTGAGCAGAGCCTCAAACATACAGCCGGGTGGCGCTGGTTCGGGGGGGCCAAGTCTGAACTGTCGACTGGATCCTGCCTATCCATCCAGACAGCAGTCTGATTGTGTTTGCTGTCAGTTCACGTAAAGGGTTAATGTTTATGGAGTGGATTCCTCCAGTGTGTCACCTTTGACCCACATTTACTCAGACTGGGGGCCACCTGTCAGCTCACCAGGCCAGTGTCGGATTGGTTGTTCTAGTGAACATCATCTCGTCATAAATCCATGCGCCAGGGGTCGGCGTGCAGCGGCTCGTGTGCCATGATGCCGGATTCCTCCTGTGCCCTAAAGCCGCGTGTGAAACATCTCCACTTCTCCACACGTTAATCCCTGCGCTGTCAGCCTGCCAAACTGACGCCTTAAGTGCGTCTCCCTCTCACCTGTCGTTCAGAGCGTCCTGTCTCTCTCAGATATCTTTGGTGTATCTCCAGACCAAAATAAGATCATCTCAAATCCAGACATGTGCAGTATATACATTGACTACGTATATATAATATGGGTTCTTAATTTCACTTTAGCTGGAACCGTGTGTGTCGTGTGTGTATATATATATATATATATATATGTGTGTGTGTGT
>JAODJW010000036.1:12148645-12176329 GCA_026777045.1 Hyperopisus bebe | reverse complement strand
CCCCCTTCGAATCGAAGAAAAGAGCGGTGCGCGCTCCCGACAGGGGGTGCATTTCACGGCAGGGGTGCAGAATTCGGAACAACATCGGAACCCATCCCGGAGGCTACGAGTGCAAGGCAGGGACCTATCCTGGATGAGGCGCCAACCCATCGCAGGGCACACTCACATATACGGGCAATTTGATAACTCCCAATAAGCCTCATCATGTTTTGGACTGTGGGGGGAGTGGGTGTGTGGTTTTTATGTAAGAAACGACATTTAGGTGATGCATTATTTTTTGAAAAATACTGCCGCGTTGGCGGCTGTGCTTCGTAAATCCGCCAATCTTCACTTTAAATCATGTACATTCTCTGCATTCCCTAAAGACAAATGCGCTGCTCAAAACCAATGGTCTAAGTATATTAGAGCATGCGTTGGCCATTTTTGATGGGTTGTTTTTCATTCTTATTATAAATAAACAACATAGTATGATCCTGGAACATCTGGCATTTTTACACTTATGACAGACTACAAATGTACAAATCTAAAATGTATTCATGGTATTCACTACTCTTAACCACCAGGCAAAAGCACAGAGAAACACTGGGCTGCTTCTGTAGGTGTGCTTATTTTCACAAAAAATCTATCTTTTTTGGTTGCTTCTCAAAGTCTGTCACATTGCAACAGTATATATTTTTCACAACACCCCCATAAATAGCAAGATAAACATTGCACGTGTTTTAAAATTGGCGTGCGAACCATTTCCTCCTTTACGATTGAGCAACTATCACTTCCGACTATAGTGACGAAATTTTGACGCGCCGTCGCACAGCGATTGTGTCACTTTTTCGCGAAGAGCCTGCATCTGTCACTGTTAATGTTAGAAATTATGTATGAATAAAGAAAAGAAGGCTTGACTAAGGTAAACCACGCGTTTAATCAATATGTTCACGATAACAGAAAAAAGTAAGCTATATATTTTATCTATCTGTAATAATCTCCGGTTTTTTCGGTCACATGACATCATGAAAAACAGTTATTGACTGTTCACTAAAAATATTTTAGTGGCTCTTTTATGTCATAGGATGTCTTCAGTACATTGGAGTTATTTACATTTTCTGTAACTGCATATTTTTGTACATCTTAAGTTTGCTTTTCTTAATGATGCTAGTGAAGATAGAATAGCCTCTTATGTGTGACGTTCGTTTTGATGTAAGTATTACGAATGTAGCTAAACTCCGGCTTAATAACTTCTTTCATGACACAGGTACTCAAATGAGAATCATTAATCCCGAGGCGTCGGACATGGTCGAGTTTGTCCCGTCAGATGCGGAGGGGAAAAGGGTCACCTGCGACGGGGAGCGGGGTACGGTGCGCTATGTGGGCGCCGTGCCTCCCACCACAGGTCGGTTAGGTTGCGAAGATGCACGATGACTCACCAGTAGTAACTTTGGTTGACAGGTTTTGTAGTAACCTAAAACTACTGCGCTGTTTAGTTATCACTACATTCATGTAGTTCATTTCTTTAGTTCGTCACTATTGTGCGGTATTTGGCACGGTCGACAGAGACTGATCATTTTACTTATTGTGCATGTGGCTGTGTGAAGGTGTGTGGCTCGGTGTGGAGTGGGACAACCCAGAACGAGGAAAACATGATGGCAGACATGACGGAGTTCAGTATTTCACATGCAGGTAATGACACGGGGCATCTACAAACAGACCACTGGTTATGAGCTGCAGAAGCTGGACTAGGTTAGATGGGGAATATGAAGACATACCCAAAACTACAAGAGTGCATTCAGTGCAGTCAGTGAGGCGCCCCAGGACTCACATGGTTCACTATTCACACTTCTCAGCGGTGTCTCCTGTACTGACCAACTTGTACCACAGACATCCAACTGGTGGCTCCTTCATCCGTCCACAAAAAGCTAGCTTTGGTGTTACCTACCTGGTGGCAATGAGGCAGCGGTATGAGGTGGATTTGGATGCCATCACTGAAGAGCAACTCAAGATTTCTACCAGGACAGTGGAGATGATTGGATTTGAAGCTGTCTCTGAAAAACAGAAGTAAGATTCTTGGTGTCTACATTGCTGTAATCATGCACCCTGTTGTTTTTGATGTAAATTTGCTGCAAAACAGATTTAAAATCTTTCCTCTTGATCTTTGTGTTCTGGTGTCCCCCCCTCGTGACAGTGTGCCCCTTTTTGTATTCTGGACAGAGTAGCAAATGTCATGGCAGTGTCACTCAGATGCTGCGAGGTCTGTGGTCCTGGTCCAGAGAATGAAATCAGAGAAATGACACCCAGTATCCTTTATTTTCCTGGCTAGTTCAACCCAGTCAGTCCAGTGTGTCTATGCTCTGTATGCCACCACTCAGATAAATCCTGGTATTTCTTTAGTTTTTCTCAGTCCAGTCCACAGAGACCCCCAGATAGTCCAAATTTTACCCTTTCCCAGCTCACAACCAATCAGAAACACCTAAAACCTGGTTCCCCAAGTGTTGGGAACTGAGAGCAAAAATATGGATTGCCTAGTGGTCTCAGAGGACAGGGTTGAGTAACACTGATTTAAAATATTTAAAGTGCTAAGAAATCCACACTTTAAAAATCCACTGCACACGGCAAGGTAGATATATTCAATTATAACATGTTCATCACTATTCAAATATAAACTATGTAGTTAATGATGTACACTGATGTGTATTTCCCCAGGATGAGAGTGTTTTGGGGCAACATACCTGCCCTACTTCAGCCCTTAGATGGAAGTTGGGTCTGAGTGGTTTTGGTAACTTCAGAGGTACAGCTGTGTTTTCAGGGTTAGTGTTCAGCCCCTAACAGGCAAACTCAGACGTGCTGTCGCTGGATCTGTCTGGCAACCTGCTCTGCTGCTGGGAGGACGTAGCTGGTATCACCGGCCAGCTTCAGCGTCTCCAGGAGCTCCGGCTGGGGTGAGCAGAGCAGAGCGGCCCCACTTAACGTCACACTCATTCTCTGCTGTAAATGTGTGGCCTTCGTATGAACTTGCAAAATCATCACCAGTTTTGTGTGCTAGTATATCTCTAAGAACTCCTGTGTCTGCCAGTAACAAACTGGGTAATATGGGAATTATGAATGGTTTATGAAGCTTTCATCTGTAGTGCACTATAAATACCTTCATAAATCAGTACAAAGCGTCCTCACCTCTATAATGCATTATGCAGGTGTCTATAGTGCATTATAGATGAGAGCTTCATGGAGCATTTATAATGCATAATAAATATGGCTATAATGTGTTATGCTTTTTTTAATATAAATATTTATAGGAGTGTTTATAATACTTAATGAATGATTATAATACATTATGATGACTGCTTTAAGTAATGTGTCTCCGATTACTTGGCTAGTTTTTCTATCTTAATAGACACCTTTACATGTGTCTATTTTCTAGATGCTTTTATCATGTGAAAACATCCAGTCGCCAGCAATTGTGGTGGTTAGTACGTCATTGTTTCATGCTATAAAAATGCCCTGATAGTGTTCTGATTGTGTTTGGTCCACGTCTCTGTCTTGCCCTTAGTGAAAACAGACTGAGTCTCCCTGCCGACCCCCACAGCCTGGCTCCTGCGTTTGCCAGCCTGAAAGTCCTTGATCTTAAAGGCAGTGCCATCTCTTGGCCAGAGGTGGGAACTGACATCACTGTGGTTGCATTGTACAGCTGTCTGCTATTCTGTGGCCCTTTACTTTATAGAGCAGGGGTCTCCATCTCCGGTCCTAGAGAGCTACTATCCAGTAGGTTTTCTGTCCCGGTTGGCTTCTGATGAGCCACACCTGTTCCTGGTATTTACCTCAGAATAGGTGTGGCTCATCAGAAGCCAGGTATGATTGATAACCTACTGGACAGTAGCTCTCTAGGACCGGAGATGGAGACCCCTGTTATAGAGGTTAACCCTAAGATACTGTAAGGAGATGAGCCCATACAGTAGAGAATCTGTCAGAGTTTTAAATATATATATTTTGAGGACATTTCTAAATTAAGGTAATTGGAAAGAGAGTTAGAGGTAAAGGGTGAAAGTTGGAATAGAAGCAGGCTGCTGAGGATTAGCTTCTTTTAAAATGTAATAAATATGGATGCACACACAGAAAAAGTCAACGATAGATCCAGGCACACTGGTGATCATTTAACTGAAAGTCGTTCCTCGTGTCTTAATTTGTTCTTTATATGCACATCTGACCAATAAATATTTTTTGGGGTATTGTCCCTCAAACCTAACTTTTATATTCTTTGTCCTGCTTGGATTTTGGAATTTTTATCTCTGTTTAGTTTGTAGTCTGTCATTGTTTTTGTTACCTGCTAATTTGAGCACCCTAACGTTATATTGAAATGTGTTATTTGACTTTTGATGCCTGTGTAAATGTTTGTGTCGGACTACATCGATAGAAAATCACACAGTTTATCAACACCAACGCAGGTTCTGCAGTGTGCCCCCATGTGGCCATTCCTGGAAGAGCTGTACGTTAATGACAACTGCATCACCGAACTGCAGAAGTAAGATTTGGGAGAGTAAGCATGCTATACTGAACACTGTACCATGCTACATACCCTTGGTGACCTTGTTTTTTATTTGCAGGCCAGTCAGTGTCTTACACTCCCTGACTGTGCTGGATCTGTCCAGAAACCCCATTGTTGACGGAAGCGAGATCCTAAAAATAGCTGATCTCCCCAGGTAGGAAACTGGGAATTGAACTAAGGATTGAATAGTTCACCTGCTAACTTTAACAAAACCCGCTGATCATCAGTGACCCGTGCTATGACTGAGTGAATGAAATGTCTCAATCAGGACCTAAAATACTGCGCTAATTCCAGTAACTCACTGCCCACGGTTCTCTCACTTTATTCACTTCTGGAAATTTGGGGTGATTTTATCAATGAATTCTCCACTACATCACTTCACCAGTACATGTTATTCTATCAGTCCAGTTATTTCAGTTGTTCTGATTTCAACTACATTTCAACTATCTCTGCCTCCTTGTTGAATGTTTGTGTGTTTTGTGTACTGAACAAAAAATACAACTAATTTAATAGGCTGGGATTGCTGTAGAGGCTGCTGGGATTGCTGTAGAGGCTGCTGGGATTGCTGTAGAGGCTGCTGGGATTGCTGTACTGTGTGGGAGTGGTGCAGACGCTGTGTGCCTGTTGAAGCGGTTGACTGGAGTTATCTGGAATTGTATTTGAGTGTTTGTGTGCCAGTACGGTTACATGGGTCGTTGTTTCATTTTTAACTTTTATTTTTATCTTTTTCTCGGTCTGCGTGAGTACTTGTCTGTCCTTATTAATTGACAGCGTTTCTTCCAGTATTTTAACTCCAAAAGAGCTCTAAAAGCTGAAATCACTAATTTGCAGGATAGTGAGGGCCTCATAATTGAAAATGAAATTGATATAGTAAATGAGTTTAATGATTATTTTACACAGTTGTTCACAGTAGAGAACATGAGTAACTTACTACCATTTAGTACGAATACAGCGTCGTCTTTGACCAATATATCAATAACTGAGGCTGATGTGGTACTAAGCCTAGCTAAACTCTAAATAAATCGCAGGGCCCTGATGGCATCTTACCTATAGTTTTAAAAGAGATGAGGGATATTATTAGTCGACCTTTAACTTTAATATTCCAGAAATCGTTATCTGCGGGTGTGGTACCTTCTGATTGGAAGCATGCTAATATGACGCCCATATTCAAAAAAGGGGACAGAAGTAATCCAGCAAACTACAGGCCAATCAGTTTAATTAGCATTACTGGAAAAATAATGGAAGCTATAATCCAAATTAAAATGGTAGATTACCTGGATGTAAATAACATTTTGAGGGATAGCCAATATGGATTTAGGAGAGGTAGAAACTGGTTAATTGACAGGAAACAGCGAATAGTTATTAGTGGCATAATGTCACAGTGGGCCTGCATTCATAGTGGGGTATCACAGGGTTCAATTTTAGGACCACTATTGTTCCTAATTTACATTAATGATATTGACACCAATACATACAGTAAACTGGTTAAATTTGCAGACAACCCCAAGGTAGGTGGTGTAGCTGATACTGATCCAGCAGCAGAGAAGCTACAATGAGATCTGGATTTAATTAGCAACTGGGCTGATACCTGGCAGATGAAATTTAACAGATAAATGTAAGGTACTCCATGTAGGGAGCAGAAATATAAAGTACAGATATTTTATGGGTTCCACTGAAATAAAGGTAGCTGTTTACGAGAAAGATCTCAGTGTGTATGTTGATGCTTCCATGTCCCATTCTCGCCAGTGTGGGGAAGCAATAAAAAAGGCCAATAGAATGTTGGGTTACATCTCTAGGTGTGTGGAGTTTAAGTCAAGGGAGGTGATGTTACATTTATATAATTCCTTGGTAAGACCCCACCTAGAATATTGTGTGCAGGTTTGGTCACCATACCTTAAGAAGGACATTGCTGCCTTAGAAAAGGTGCAACGGAGGGCTACAAGAATGATTCCTGGTCTTAGAGGAATGTCTTATGATGAGAGGTTAGCTGAGCTGAATCTGTTTAGCTTCGAGCAAAGGAGACTAAGGGGGGACATGATCCAGGTTTGTAAATTTCTTATGTAAGCAGGATTTTGACACAGGGGCACATGGTGTCGATGCCGGTAATGGCGGCTACAGTGACGCGTTGGTCACCCCTCTGCCTGTGGCCGGTCCACATTTTTATTTTTTTTTGTGAACTGACAGCATGTCCTGTTCAGCATGGCCTACCAGACCATGGGTCGTGCTGGGACTGGGCTCAGGCAAAGGGTGAGAAGGAGCAGTGTGGAGGTCTACAACATGTCATTGGGCTCACAGTACATGTGGTCTCCTTGATAAAGTCCCACTGTGGCTATGGCTCCTGCTTCATTATGCAGTGGGGTCGAGGACTGATGACCGTAACTGTTACGTAATCCATGGACTCTGCCTGTTGTGCACTAACCCTTCTCGCAGTTAGGGGGCGCTGTTCCCCAGGTTGACCCAATCAGTCCAAAGCAGGTGAGGAATACCGCTGTTTTTTTTTTTTTAGTTACAAAGCAAGTGACGTGATGCGAGTACATTTGGTTGCCTGAGTATATTTCAAGTTATGGGTTCAGCCTCCAGTAAACTCCAGGGTGGCTGGAAGCCTTTGGCAGCGCTCTCCGTCACTGTGGATACCCCTGACCCTTAGCTTCAGCCCACGTGCATCGCGCACTCTGGCCGGTTGGTCTTCTCTCACAGAGACTATCCACACAGCGAGTGGTCTGATCTCTGCACTGCATACAGAACACATTGTTGTCCTGTCACCTTTAATCTACATTATTATTCCTTTTTTATCATCCATCTCTCCAAGTCTAAGTTTGTGCATTTATTTTAGTCTTTTCTCTGTATGTTCAGGAGCAAGCCAATGTTTTTTAAAATCTTTTCAGAAAAGAATCGCTCTTTCCACTCTGTTACTTCTATACAGCTTCTTAATGCATTGCATTTTAGAATTACTTTTATAATCCATTACTAGAGGCTGCAGCGCTACTGCCTTTCTTAACATGTTTCATAACAGGTGTTGGGGGGGCGGTCAAATTATCACGCCCCCTGCAGTCTGAGTTTTCTGTGAAGAATTTGCCTGAAATAACGTTTCCTTTGCTGTGCAGCGGTAAGTTTCAGTTTTGTTTTTTGTTTTTTTTTTTTTTTTTGTACAGTGGATATTCAACACCCCCATATTCCAAATTAATGAGCGTTGTTCACTGTGGGGCAGAAGACTTTCCGTTTCTTTCCTTAAGTCTCTTACCGTTTAGTTCAGACACAGAAAGCCTGAGGGGTCATGAAAGTTGAATGATGCCACTCTGTTTCGCATATATCATGAAATAACTGATGTGGTGTGGAGACTCGAATACGGTCTACAGACTTTTCTATCCGAATACACCTTACGTTTTCTCAACAACACGATATATAAGCCAGAGAGATCAACCTGTCCTACTCTACACGGGCTTATAAATAGCAGTCCTTATTGCCGTTTTCTTTTTATGCTCACATTGTCGGCTGCCGTATATTGACTTAGTTGCTCGTTGAAAGATATCCACTAATTACCAGGCGGACACTCTCTCAGTTTATCCATAACCCTGTTCTCTAATGTTTTGTCAGCATGTTTTATCTAACATCCTTTGCAATAATCACTAATAGTTGGCAATCCGATTGTTTCTAATAGTATGCTTCAACCACACACACACACACACACACACACACAAATATGCATGTGTGCGCGCGTGCATATATATAGACCTATATATTCAGTATAGGTAAGTGGAAATGGGAGAAACCGTAATTTTTTATTTTGGTGATAAACCCCCTACTGTCACTTCATTCGTTGAATTAGGGAAAAGTGGATGAAATGTAAGAAAAGAAGTGCACATGCCGAACGGCGCCTTTTGCATGCTAATATACCCCATGAATGTGGTCTGCAATAATGAAATGTCTTGTGCCCATTCCGGAATAAGCGGCGCGGCGCTGAGCTCTCCCACACCTCGCGGCACCGACGACGGCCCTCAAGCGTCCAGCGCGGACTTGATGCAATTTGTGGTAAATGCATCAGTCGGTGAAGAATAAACGTGAGATAAATAATTCAGGAAACAGGATGCATCTCCTGGCACTTTCCCCTTTTTTCCTGCTACGGTGCAAACCAAGCGGCAGATACTTGGGAACAGAGAGAAACAGGAGTCCCACCACGGGATCAGTCTTTGGGCAGTCAGCAGGTGGCTGCAAATGACCACTTTCTGAATGCTTATATTTGCATTTTATCATTCCGTAATACAATGCTTTTAGCCTACTGTGTTTAATTATAAGCCGTACTTAAGTTTGCAACCTAAAAGAACAGTGCCTTTCCTAATTAAATAAAAAAACTTTCAGTCCCGTAATGATATAAAGATGAATTCATATATCATTTCTATCCATTATATTGCAATTGCACTTTTTGTCTTCCGTTGTTCCAACACCCCTGCATAAATAACGCGCAAATCCATTAATAGCCTATTCTAAAAACAATTACAAATCATGTGTCAAAAATTTAATGTGGAAAAGAAATGCCTAATCCGTTACGATTAGATCTTTACAGCACTTGAGAAATATTACAGGGAAAAGGTAATACATGTTTTGTATATGCAAGCATGGATGGGGATGCTGAAGAGAAACAAGTTGTGAGCGTTGCGAATCTGCGCGCCGGAGAAGCGCATGGTGGAGCCCCGGCGCTCCCTGGGAAGCGGTCCTCCGGTTGCATGTTATCGCCGTTTTACCCTCCCGCGCTAACGTGCTTTCTGTCCGCCACTTTTACTCGTGTTAATTACTCTGTCACGTCTATGAGAGAGCTTGGTCGCTAAGTCAGTGACTTCTCGGACCCGTACGCCGTCTGTAGCGCAGTCGAGGTGGCGGTGAGTCTTCTGCGGCAGGAGCAAGGAGGGTGGTGCAGGGACAACGATGCCCTCTTCTTTCCGAGGAGAAAACTATATGTGAATTTCTAGCACTTATGTTTTATTTACTGCTGATGATTTAAGGGAGAATTACAGTAACTGAGTCGTTTCGGAAGAGGAATGGTCTACTGAACCCCATTGAACCTAAGGGACCGATATATTTCAATATCTTCATATGTTTGAATGCGGATATTTAACAGGGGCGACGTGTTTTAAAGCTGTCATTAAATTAATTCCAATAATTAACAAAAATTAAACTGAAACAGTCGCCGCGATTGACCGGGATAAGCGTTTGTTGCGATAGTCGCTGCATGACAGTATGACGGGGTGACGGTGCGAGCGGCGCCCGCAAAATGAGGTGACATTTTTTCACATTCCGTGTGCTTGCAATTCGTCCAATATACCGAAATAATAAAAAATACAAGCAGTCAAGAAAGGCTGAATTACGGAGACAGGGAGCCTCAAAGCAAGGCAACAAAGTGGGGAAACTGATGCTGAAGAGCCAGGTAAGGAGGCGCCGATTAGTTCTGTACTTGAGCTTATCCTAGATATGGTGTTAATGAACGACTTTTACATTATAATTAAAGTTTACAAAAGTGATTTTCGATTGCAAAGTACATGACCCGTTTTCACATAAAACGCGTATCTTTTACTATAAGCTGTAATTTCCCTCACTGTTTATGTATTTATTATGAATGGCAAACATGCTTTAAACGTATTTAAGGCACATAAGAGTTACACCCATTTACACATATGTGATGCGTTTATTACACGGCGTCTCAAGGCGTATCAAAATATATCTATGCATCTCCCGTTTTCTGTTTACAGATGCATATATTGAATTTTGTCACACTGCACTTTATCATGGGAAATTACTGTAATGGTTGTGACTAAAAAAACAGCGGTATTTCCAGTGCTTGGTTGCAGCTGTTTGGAGGTCGGTAGATGGGTGCATGCACGCATCCCCGCTTTGACACCCTCCCCTGTGCGATCCGGCGAATCTACTGAGGATTGCACCTTCACTTCACTCTATGCGCGCCGCGCACGCTGCTTGCATTCTATTCTACTGCACGGTCTGCTGAAAGTAAATATTTGAACATGTTCTGCAACATGTCCAGAATTGAAACCCTCTCTTGTAAGTATTTGCCCTTTCCCTTTAGCTCTATTCCACCTCTAAAATCAGCGTCAGCTTGCCGTGCTGTTGATGAAGCACCGTTGTTTCCTGCAAAACCATCAGCGCCTCGTTATCTGGTATTCTTTTCGTTGACTTTGTAATTCCATGGCATAAAAGTTAGGACTCGGAAATCATAGTAAGGAATAAGTACAATTTTAAACTAGGACACACAGTAAAGAAGTGTTATAGATTTAGTGTTACTGATTAACACCTGCTTTTAACAAGTCCGCAGAAACTACCTTTGAAAATCACCGGCTCCAGAAGACATAGGGCATAAGGCTTTTTAAAGTCAGGATTTGGGAGATGGGCACCTTCTTGCCTACACTGTACCTGCAACCACGGGACAAACCTGGCACCATTTGTACGGGAAAATCGCCAACTACATGAAAAGCCCTCCAGACAATTTTCCCAAGGATCCCGAAGTACTTGCTAGTCTACTTCATTTTCTCAGAGTTTTAAGTCAGTATAATAGGCTGTAATGCTTTAAATATCTCATATCTAGAGTCGTTTGTTTATGTTCCCTTGCTAGGGCTTGTGTTTGAAATGTGAGGCTAATCTCCCTTGTTTGTTACCTGGATATTTGCCTCGGGTTTGGCGTTAAAACCAAGCAGCCAGTTAGTCGCTGTTGACTGCGAGATGGACCTCAGGTCACTGAATATCTTTGGGCCGCTGCTCTCCTCTTGTAACCTAGCTTCAGAAACTCCCATTCTAGCTGGAATAATGTTGATTTTTATAAATGTTTTTGTGAATACAATGCTTTAAAAATGACTGGAATGGTGGCTCTCTGGCTAACACTCCCCCTTCCATCTCCCCGGTGGTTGGTATAATTTCCACCCTGATACTGAAGCCTGTATTTTCAGTGCTTTCCTCCACAATGTTATTACATGCAGTTAGGTGCATCTTTTTTGTAAGAATTATAGGACTGTTTTATTAACAAAAATAAGATCGACACGTAAGGTGGTAAAGAACAGAGTTTTCGGCGGAAATGGCTGTTTTGTTGCGTTTGTACTGTACTTTATTTGCAGTAACGGCACTGTCTGATCGAAGAGCCCCTGCGCCGGCGCGAAGGTAGACAGCTCGACGGCTCCTTTACCGCGGTGCAGCCTCTGCAGAGCTAAGGGCTGCCATTCAGCACTGCTGCTCCCGGGAGCCGCTCTCCTATGAATTCACATGGGACATACGGCGGCCGTTTGCGGGGGAGACAAAGGTTTATGGGGTGGAGGTAGATGAGTTTCAGGTATGTGTGTGTGTGTAAAATCGAACCGTTAGTCCAGATAACCACAAGCTAATTAACAGCCAGTAGAACCAACCAACATACCCCAATTGAGGCTTAATTACCACCTGTCTTTTCTGATTTTCATCTTACCAAGAGTGAAAACATATATAGGAAATTTATATTTCATTTGACATCAGTGATCTGTTTCAGTTGATCTGCTTAGTTATCTTTGTATTAATATCATCTCGTGCCTCGTTTTTTTCTTACACAACTGGTCCACTTTGATGTTTTCAAATGTGCTGACAGTTCAGTACTAATGCAAATATAATGTTCAAGTGGCTTTACCCAATAAGCGACCGCCACCTCGTCTACATTCTGATATGTTTGATTCAGAAAAATGAGAACATTTTCTGCCTTCGATTTAGAACCTTGATTTAATCCAAACGTAATATGTAGATGGAGTTTATTTAATAAAACCCTCTGAGACGAAGAGCAGAAATAAGTGGATTTAAAAAAAAAATAAAAAAAACTCTTTTCATGCTTTCCCTGATTTTATTCCACTGGGCATTATTACTGAAGCTTTTTGGTGAAAATTCGCTGCTAAGCGTAATTTGGCTCTTCCTGCAGTGAGATGGGTTGGCGATGCCGTGTGGCGTGCCTGCTCCCTCGTACCATCCAGCTTCCTCTCGCTGCTATCAAGCTCACTGGGATTTTGACCGTGTGGGATTAGGTGTAAATGGTGCTGGGCAAGCTGGAGGAACTATTTGAGATAAGTCTTGTTTTGAGATGGTAAAGTCCTGAGGTCAAATGGGTTTCAATTTAAAGTTTTATCTTACCTACAAGACAGCACATTGCAGTTATTTAACACCATGTAGTCATTAATGATGTCTGTCAGAGCAGTCCCACGGAGTCTTTGTGGTGTCGGGTGGGGGGGGGAGGGGGGTCACTGGGTGTTTCTGCATGGTTGTTAACCCCTGTTGCTCCAGGATCTCGCTGACTCTGCTCTGTGATCCTCTGAACTAAATGCAGTGGGTGGGAGGTGACTAGACACTAGAGACTTGAGCTCTCATGAAAACCTGTGAATATTCCTGCACAGCCCTGATAGGCCTAGAACTTCTCACGATACAAACACGAGCGTGAGGTAGAACTGTGGCGGAACAGGCCCTGAGTGCATCTGTGACCCACAGCACCAGTCGCTGAGCTGCAGTTATCTTCAAGGGATTCAAAAGGCCTTTGATAAGACTCTGTAACTTTGATAAGCAACAGGCTGGTCCAGGAGCATCCAGTCCCAGCATCCCTTGGCAACAGGTTGGTCTCTTGCATGGACTGTATGAATGACACACTCAGTGGTAGATCTGACACTGGTGCTCCCCACATTGTGTGCACAGGAATATCTTGTATAAATAGTGACAAGGACTGAAGCAGCGGCCCACAGTATTTATGTAACACGTTTGGATGCTCATGGGAACAGCCACCATCCCGTCCTGCCGCCCGTTTCCGATCATTGTCTCGGGTGTTTTACGGTTCGCTGCTGACTCGCTTGAACGTGAAGTGACTGCGTGCCTTTAAATCCTGTTTAATCCCCTATCCCTGTGTGTTTATAGTGAGCTAATGCGGGGGGTGACACCCCCCTAGCGTGCATTCAGAATGCCAAAACACCTTCAGGGACATTGATTGCAAACTGTGATTTTTTTTTTCTTTCTGTTGTTGCTGATGATTCTGCTTGGCTTAATTCTCATGCTGATTTGTGGCTAAAGAAGGTGGGTACTGTGTTTCTGACCAGTTGGGTGTTGGTTCTTGTTCTGTGGGGACTTCTCCTGTCACCCTCCGTGTTGTGGATCTGAACCTCTGAAGGTGCTGTCCTTAGACATAACAAACATCAGTACTGAGTAGATGGCAGCCCTTACATGCAATGGGAAGACTGTTGTGCTCATTCTTCCAAAATGACCAGCTGCCATCTTAGTTCGTTTAGAACTAAGTTCGTTTGAGAAGCACACCGTCCGGGCTCATAAACTACCTTAGTTCGTAATCCAGCTAGCTTTTGCGTAAAATTCCTATATTAAATCTTGATTTTTGTTCCCCGCTCCCGATCTTACCTCTCAGAACTTCGTTTAGGCTGGCTTGAAAATTAATATCGTCTGGATCGATTTTTATCTGTTTGGTAACCACCCCCAAAACTCGTCGTCTCTGGGTACGTGCCAGTCGCTTCAGTGCATGAAATCCCCATCTCTGGGTGTCGATACTGAGTGACCTCCAAAACACCTAGATGGATCTTCCCACGGTACTTCAAGCTATTTTTTTGTACAATCCTGGGTTTAAACAGGGGGTGTGTATTTTGTGAGTTTTTACTTGGCTCACGGCCAGCTGAGATCTCCATGGCAATCTCACGGCCCGGCCAGTTTAAATCCACTCACGTCAGCCTCAGCCCCCGACTCTTCACACTAGATCGTGCTCCCATTGCAGGTCGCTTCCCAAACATGCAGTCCGCCCTGCTCCAGTTGTCCCCATACCCCACTGATCGCGACCCACAACACCACAGTCCTACCACCCAGCAGTGAGACTGGACAGAGATGTCTCTCCTTAGCTGGCTTTCCTGTGGTCACACCTGAGCAAGGGTGGCCTTGTACAGCAGAGCTGGGTATTAATCCTGGCCCTGGCACCTGAGTTATCTGACTCTACACCCAGCCAGCAGGTGGAGGTGGATCTCAGGGAGAACGATGAAGATCAGGAGTTAAGCAGCTTCCAGTGTTGTGACTGAGCTCTCGATTATCACAGGAGGGGGAGAGAAACTCGAGTCAGCAGCTACCAGGTACCGGAACTCTTTCGATTTTTCCGTGCCGTCCTGTGAGGTGGTGGATTTGGCTGCGGGTTGGTACAGAATGCCGGTGCCCAAGGATGCTGGTTCCTAGAGTGGCTGATGGGTCCTGCTGCAGAGTGACAGGATCAGGCCTGAGGTGGCGTTTTTACATACAGTAACAGCAAAAGTTTGGACACACCAAGCTGCCTACAAAGAGAGTTAGTGTCATCACATGACCTCGCCATCAGATCTAAACACAGTAGAAATGGAGTAGTCGTGGGAGTTTTACAAGAAAGTCAAAGAAAAGCAACCAATGAGTGCTCAACATATGTGGGAGCTGCTTTGGGACAGCTGGGAAAGCATCCCAGGAGGCCACCTTATGAAACTGGCAGAGCGAGACAGTAGGGTTGGAAGGGCTTTGCTCAAGGGGCCACGGTGGGATCATTTTGCCGACTTAGGTGTTTGAACCAGCAACCTTCTGTGTCCCAACCCACTGAGCTGCCACACCCATCCAATAATGTTTTTGGTGAATGCGTATTCCTTATATCTTGTTTTATAGTTTTTATGTCATTATAAGTATTCTAAAATGTGGAGAATAGTACAAATGAACCTTTCTATGGGTAGGCGTGTCCAAACTTTTGACTGGTACTGCATTCCTGTGTGGTTGCCCTTCTTTGAACTGGTATCCCGTCCATGGTGTCTTCTGCATCATGCCCTTTGCTGTCTTGGATTGACCCCCATGAACTGGCTAAGC
Organism: Hyperopisus bebe; assembly: GCA_026777045.1. Taxonomy (NCBI): domain Eukaryota; kingdom Metazoa; phylum Chordata; class Actinopteri; order Osteoglossiformes; family Mormyridae; genus Hyperopisus; species Hyperopisus bebe. Next base: position 12,160,947 of record JAODJW010000036.1, on the reverse strand, counting down.
AGCTGAAAGTTGGATTGATATTAGGAAATTAGCAAATAGACATTATTTTTCAGGGAATTAATCCGTGCAATCATTTTGAGAATTCGGCTTCAGAACTCCCCACATATTTGATAACCGATCTTGATGCTGGCAGATTATAGACCGCCCATGAGCTCGCAGCAACTGAATTCTTTTAAATTCGTGGGATTTGAGAAATGAGTGTTTACTACCTAAAATCAAATGTGGAGCGCTGCCTTTGATGCTGTATGTGTATATATTTGAGATAATGCAGATGTTACCTGTCAGGAACATAGTGGGAATAGACAGGTATTAACCCTGGAACATGGTTCCCATGTAAAAAGGTTTTGTACCACTTTGAAAGCAAGTAAAATCCATGATCAAAGAACAGTTCTTCAAACAAATAGTGTGGCTCGTGGCTGAGTGCCGTGGATAGCCGTTAGCGCTAACCTGGTTTGTGGCTGGGCGTCCTGGATAGTCGTTAGCACTAACCTGGTTTGTGGCTGAGCGTCCTGGATAGCCGTTAGCACTAACCTGGTTTGTGGCTGAGCGTCCTGGATAGCCGTTAGCACTAACCTGGTTTGTGGCTGGGCGCCATGGATAGCTGTTAGCACTAACCTGGTTTGTGGCTGGGCGCCATGGATAGCTGTTAGCACTAACCTGGTTTGTGGCTGGGCGTCCTGGATAGCCGTTAGCACTAACCCCAGCTCGTGGATGGGTGTCGTGGATAGCTGTTAGCACTAACCCCAGCTCCTGGATGGGTGTCGTGGATAGCTGTTAGCGCTAACTATGGCACGGGACTTGGCTGTTTCTCTCACCTTTTGCCGCGTTTCCTCCTCCACTGCCCTTCCGCTCTTCGAGGACAGCCCTCGACAGTCTGTTATCCGCTTAGCGGCACGTTGGCTGACTCCCCCAGTTCTGGGTTGGTGGGGTTTCCAGTGTGACAAGGGCAGCAGGACTCTCAGGCTACTGGCTTTACTGTTCTCAACCAATGGCAATAGGTGTCAGGCAGAACTGAGACCAATAGACTGAACATAAGAACATGAGAACATAAGAAATTTACAAATGAGACTGGTCAGAAAAATATTCCTTGGACCAATTTTTTTTTGTCCTTGACTGCACTTGTGACATTGTCCTTGAGTGCTGTCAGCAGGTTGCTAGGGACAGCCACAACTTAGAGCTCAGAAGTGTCTTAATGATGGGTCCCTGATAAAGCACCCCTCCTCCCGGCCCCCACCTTCCTGGCCTGGGAATGGACCTGTGCTTTGATTGGGTGATCCAATCCACAGTGATCCTGGGCAGGATGGGAATTAGCTAAGTATGCCATTCCTGTACATATGCTCTTTTTTCATCATCACCTTAAATAATCTTTAGAGCTGCATGAGAACAACCAGCGATTTTACTGTGAAAACGAACTGGGGCAACCTGTGACAGGGACCATGAAACCTGGCCTGGCTGCACTGCCATTTGCACCCTTTCATCGGCTACCGAGTTTCATCATTCTTGCCGCTAGGTTCCTCTCCTCCACCGACAGCTTCTCCCTGGCGTGCCCCCACCCCCACATGGCTGGTGGTCCGGCTCCAGTGACATTTCACACTGCAGCACTCCAGAGAAGGCCCACTCCATTCTTTGTGGCCTCAAGAAAATCATCGGCATTCTGTTTTTTTTTTTTTTTTTAAGCGCTGACAAAGGAAGCTCTCAGCAAGTGGGCTGATATGCGGTCGAGATAATGGTAGGTAAAGCAAGTAGCATAGACACCAAGGAAAAAAACAGAGGATGTTTGTGTCCATGAAGAATGTTCAGGACATCGTACTGTATGTTCATGTCCTACAAGAGGCCATGCTCTTGTACCCTTGAGACGGTTGTTTGACCTGGTTTTGTTTTATAGTGAACAGATTTAATAATATAAATGGGTAAAAACCTCCAAAAGGCTTGGTGGACAGTTAATGCTTTATTAATTGTATTAATGTTAGTAGTCAAAGGTGTGGGGAAGAGCTTGAAGAGGACAAATGCTGACGTGTCTCTTCTGTCCACTGGACTGACTTGGACACACCCGTCTAAGCACCAGTGTATCCTCCCTCTGTGGCCCCTCCCAGCTCTTCTGCCTCCCTGTGGTGCTTTTGAAATAAGCCTGGGACATTGTGGGTAGCTACACCTTATCTGTAGTAGGTTCAAGTTTTATTGTCCTGTGTTTGGAGGAACACCGTGAAATTCTACAGTTGTGGAATAGAGGGCAGGTTGCATCATGGGACTGGACTGCAGTGTATAATACAAAATGAAAAAATGAGTAAACAATAAATACATGTGCAATGGGGTAAGGATGCAAATAGACTAGAGTATAATAAAATAAATATTGATGAAGTGCAGAAGTGGAATTTTAACAATGTATAATGCAATGCAGTGGGGGACAGATGCAGGTTACCGGAAGTTTAGCGACCTGATGGCTTGGGGGCAGAAGCTGTCCCTGAACCGGGTGGTGTGGGTGGTGATGCACCAGTTGCATTTTGGGAGTGTGAAGAACGCGGGAGCGGGGTGGCTGATGTCCCTGATGATGGACTCAACCCCTTTCTGGCAGTGGGAGAGGTTGATGGATTGCAGATTAGGAAGATCAGTTCTGATGATCTTGCGCTTTAGGTCACCCAACCACACCGTGATGTATCCAGTGGGGATCCTCTCAATGATGCAGCAGTAGAAGTTCACCTGCTTGTTTTGGTTCTTAATCTAAAGCTCTTTAACCTCCTCAGGAAGAACAGCCTTTGCTGAGCCTTCGTTAAGGATGCAGCTGGTGATTTTTGACCATGAGAGAGGGAGCCGGTGATCTGGATGCCCAGGGACCTGAAGCTGTTGACTGTCTCAATGGGAGATCCACCAATGAGCAGTGGAGAGTGGAGGCCTTTGGTCTCTCTGAAGTCAATGATGATCTTAATCTTGTCGAAGTTCAGGGAGAGGTTTCTGAAGTGGCACCATGCAGTCAGGTGTTTTACCTTCTTCCTGTAGACTGCTTTGTCACTGTCACTGATGAGGCTGATCACACTGGGTAATCCATGTTAGGGAGAGCCGACTACCTGTCTGTAAGAGTTCATGACCCATCCTATGACAGGGCTATCTGAAGAAAGGCAGGAATCTTCCACTTTGGTGTTGCCACTCTGCTTGACTGCGGCGTCTCCTCTCTGCCTGGTGGTGGCAGCGTCGCTATGGCCTTGCATGGACACGCGCGCAGAAGGAATGTGTAGATCACTCGCGGCTGCAGATGGTGCTTGTTCCTCTGCGGGAGGCCGTCTGCAGAAGAGTGGGCGAGCCTGCTGTTTTGACGCGAACGTGTTTCCTTGTCACCGTGCTGTGTGCTCTGCTCTTTTTCTCATGTTTTTGCAGGGTGTAAGGGCTTCCTGCTTTAAGCTGCAAAAGCACAGCAGCCCATGGAGGCAATGCAGAGGTAACCAGGGTGTGCCTGTGAGCTGAGGGGGCACAAGGAGGTGTGGTTATGGAAGAGCTACCATCAGTCTATTCATCCATCCTTCCATCCATCCATCTGTCCATCCATCCCTCCTTACATTAGTCCATCTTATGACGACTTATCCAATATAGTCATGCACCACATAACTCTGGCACTTCCACACTGCTGATTTATTCTGTGTTAGTTTACCACTAGCCAGAACAATCCCCCCATGCAGTGTAACTCATGTTAATAATAGCAGCTTAATGAGCGTATGATTTGGATCGAGCACCTGTTAGCCTGTCATGCTAACGGCTTCGGCAGAAAGCTACACGTTGCTTTAATGTTAGCTAAAGTGCGACGTAAGCGGTTGGCTAACGACTGTGAAGCTACGCAATGTGGGTGATCTTCCAACTGGGCTGGAGCATGCAGTGACCATTTCACCAAGAAATTGATCATGAACCCCAGGGAAGTGCTGGATAGTTCTCGTTTCCTCAGTTTGACCTCTTGATTGTCTGGCCCCGGGCCTCACAGAAAGTTGTGTTGTCAACCTTTTCTGCTACTAGAGGCCAGTAACCATAGTTAGTATTCCCATCCTCACAGAAGAAATAGTAGCGTAACGTGGAGAGCTACCAGATCCGAGAGAGCATTAGAGCAAAGATGAAATTAATAGTCATAGCAGTTACCTGTATGATTAACATCACTGTAATTAAAAATTTCTGTAGGATTAGCATTTTTAGTCATTAGCGGCTAGCCACAGGATTAGCAATATTGCGATTAGCATCCTTGTCATTAGCAGTTATGTGTAGGATTAACTACGATGTAATTATCCATTACCTGCGGAATTAATATCCTTGTCTATTTGTTGCATGTTGGGTTATCGGAGTTTAGGAGAGCGTTGCTATTATTTAAAACATTCATTGTGTGCTGGGCTTTGCATTCCATGCCTCTGAAGCATGGCTGATATCAGCAGTGGTGCAGGCCTTGACTAAGGCAGCACAACTACATTTGGTGATGTAAGCTAGCAGAGGGTAGCAGGTAGCGAAGTGGCTAATGATGTGACTCATGTCCGACTGGACGCTAGCTGCCTGCAGGGCCAATTTGATGAATTATGCTAATATCCTCCCGCGTCATTAGGCCGCCGTGTTAGGGGCAACCTTTTAATTAACACAGTTGGCTGTTTCATTTTTTTCAATCGTGAGTATTTCAGGACGTCGAGCTACTTAGTGAACAAGGGCAAGGTCGCGGGATCACCAGAGGGAGCGGGTCGTGGTCACGAACACCTGCTGCAGCCGGCCCGTGATTAGCGTGCTTAGCACAGAAAACCATAGCAGCTGCTAGAGGAATGTCGGGATGCCGGATGCCGCTTGGTGGGCGGTTCAGGAAATGAAGGTACCCTCCTGGGCTCTATTCGAAGCAGATCCTCAGGCGAGGAGCACTGTTGGCAGAGAATACCCCTTGTGAGTACTGTATATGGTGGTTTGGCTCCTTTCACCCAAGCTGTTCTTCATAGAAGCTAATGTCTTGTTTACGGTATTGGTGTTTGTGACCCTGAAAATGCAAATGCTACTTTGATCATGTTGTTTATGTATTTTTGTATATTAAAGCTTACCAGTCCAGCTTCCCCAACCAACATGGGGCAATGTCATCGTAACAGCTTAGAAGTGTCGGCTTTCCTTGTGTACGCAGCTGAGAATTTGTCTGGATGTGGATCAGTTGAGTTGATGAGGAGTTTTGGAAATTTAAAATGAAGAGTAAGGATGGTCCCATTGTACCAGCTTGTCACAGGGCATGCACTCACTCACTAGCCTATCACAGGGTACCCATTCATCACCCTATCACAGAGTACTAACTCACCAGCCTATCACAGCACACTCACTCACCAGCCTATCACAGGACACTCACTCACCAACCTTTCACAGGACACTCACTCACCAGCCTATCACAGGACACTCACTCACCAACCTTTCACAGGACACTCACTCACCAGCCTATCACAGGCTACTCAATCACCCAGAGAGTTCCACAAAAAGGGCAGTTTAAAGTCACCATTTCACTTTAACTGAATCTCTTTTGTTTATGGGGTTAAGCCAGACTATCCAGAAGAAACATAGAGAAATATACAAGCTCACGCAGATGAGGCTGATTTCCAGCTCACAGGTCTTGTCGTGTATGGCGACAACACTACCCAGTGAATGAGTTTATAAAGAGCACTTTAAAGGAAATCATTATCCTTTACAGGGAATCTTTTATTAACTTCCTGTGTTTGTCCATGTCCTTGTGACTTTAAGTCTAGTTGAGTGACGGAGGAAGTTCTTTCACAGAGAGTTTTTCAGAGCAGTGCAATTGAGCCCCCCTGCCCTGCCGGCTTTGTTGCAGCAGTACCCCCCAAGGGGCTGTGGACTATACTCTGTGTTCCCTTGGAGACGGGTAGAGCCTGTCATTCTTAATGACACGCTAACCTTTAGCAGCGTCTGCTGGAAGTACTGCTTCCTGCATTTCCTGTCACTGCTTTTTGTTGATATAAGAAAGGCTGTTAGGGTTCCTGTGGATGAGATGAGGGTCATGGAGTGTTCGAGTCCAGGAGAATTCTGCCCTGGATAGATCTGCCATGCGATGTGTGATGCTAGAGGACATTAAAACTTAATGTTTACCCCTTCAAAGAGCCATTGAAGATGTGTAGAGGGAATAGGGCTAGACTACACGGTTTACCATACCTGTGTGGGGGTGTGGGGGTGTGTCTGTGCGGTTTTCCTTGTGTTTCCATCTCCTCTCCTCACCTCTCTGCTGTCTGCACTGCATTGTTTAGGTTGGAATCTGCTGGTTTGTACTGTAATCCAGTATTTCTCCATCTGGTCCTCGGGGGCCCCCAGAGAGTCTCCTACCGGGATGGAGCAAAAACGTGGACCGTCTGGGGGTCCCTAAGGACCGGATTGAGAAAAACCACTGTAATCAGAGGTGCTGATTTCCTACCTTTTGTAGAGTTTGACTGAAACACAGGCTGTAATATTCCAGACGCCTACAATTGTCACATTGTGTCTTTTTACATTTTCATTTCTTCCTGGGCTCTGGCTAATTAATTTTTGCTGGTATCACAGTGAATTTGTCCTTTAGAGTCCTTAAAAACAGGAGGAGGCACAGGGAGAAATGCAACCTCCACATGCAAGGGGATGGGGGGTGGGGTTTTGGACCCACAGCTCTTGTGTCGTGAGGTTTCAGAGCCTGACGGCCAGCCCAACATTCCTTGTCATCTTTAGAACCAGCAGTGTGAAAAATAGATGTCTTATGGGTAAATGTGAACTGGGGGTGTTTTCCTTTCCCTGAGAGGATCCATCGGTGGCTCATTTGGAGATTGTCCTCCACAGCAGGCAGCGAAAGTTTCTATCAAACCGGATGAACTGGCAGACGGGAACGAGGGAGATCAGTTTGATGTGATCACATGTCCTGCATCTGTGGAGATGCAGGTGCTTCTCGCTGCTGCCGCAGTCTGCATCGTGTGCCTATGAGAGCGGGAATCTCCAATAACCTTCATTCTCAGCCCTGGGAAGCATGGCCGATCGCAATGCTAACGTGTGGATTCTCGATTTTAATCATACTTAAATATATTTAAGAACCTGAAATATGGAGAGTTCAGATCTGTTTAGATTTATGGATCTCTTGATTTATCAAGCTTCCATTTTATCATCTTTAAAAGTAAACCAGCATTATCAGTGTAATGCCATACTGTCAGGGTGAATCGTATGAGCTTAGCTGTTAGTCGTTAGCTGTGCACAGTGTGTACTCTGTGTGAGGTTCTACCCAGAACCTGAACCTGACTCGTTTGTTTCTTCTGGCCAATGTGTGAACTCTGTGAAGTGGGTTTGTGCTACACAGTACCTGTGTTTCATGTGCAGAAAGTCCCACTGTAAACACAGGCTGTCTGTGTCTTTGAATCCAGCTGCCAGGTGACTTTTGCACAGTAGGATACTTGATGTCTCTGTGCTGAATGTGTAGAGCAGAGAGAGCATTTTCACTTTACAAATCAGATGCATGGGGAGTCATTGACTAATGAACATAGTGGTATGAAAACATCTCTTGTTTTGTGAGGTTGGATGACCACTTGTTTGTTGCAGAGGCCGGATTCATAGTAAAACACACGTACAGCAATTCCTACCTGCAAATGAATTATTTCACAGATGCAAATGGAATGTAAGGGATCTCTCAGCTGGGGTGGCCTGTTAGGCTTTTGTCACTGCCGATCTCCTGAAGACATTAGCTTGTGGTTGGAATGAAAGAGCCTTGAGACCGGATTATGTTCATTATGAATAGCCATGCTGTGCACATTAATTATGGATTTATATAATATTCCTGCTAGCACTTGGAAGTATTAAAACATCCCTTCATACCACCTCCCGGCAATCTTCGCTTTTAATTTCCTCGCGCTTTAACTGCTCTATCCGTAGAGTTTCCCTGATGTATGCCCCCCCAGCTCCGTGCCGTTACGTTGATTAGTCTCTGCCTTTTCCCTCCCGTCTTACTCATACGTCTTTGGCTGCTGATTAGCACTGTACTTCCACCCTGGCTGTTTCCTTAGTTTCCAGACGGCAACAGCTGCTTGCGTGGCATGGGTGAGTCGCAGTGATTCGGCGGCAGCTTGATGTTTTGTTATGTTGCAGAAGACGAAGCGAGAACCTTGTTGTGTGGGGCGGCGTACGTTTAGCTACGTGCCTTGCAGGATCCGGCACTAGCGGAGAATAGCATGCTTGCTTCGGGCGGGACAGCGAAAAGAACCACATAACATGAGAATGGAAAGGATGACTTTGTTTGGGGAGTGGAAGGGGAATGGGTTTAAAAAAAAACGGTAAGGAAGAAACGAAAGCCAAGGATTCAGCACAAAGGGTGCATGGGAAAATAGCAGAAACCAGCCTTGAATTAATCGAAATCATGAGTGATCTGGAGGGGTGGCACAGTGGCTTAGGGGGTAACACTGTTGCATCAGTATCCTGATGGTTTGAATCTCACCTCTGCTCCGTGTGTCCACGCTCTCCTTGAGTCTTGCCAGTGTGCTCCTGCATAGTGCAAATGTCTTGCGCTGGCATCTCATCCAGGGTGTCCCCCAGCTGGGTGCTCTGGGCTGTTAGGGATGGCCTCTAGGTCACTCTGACCAAGGTAAACGGTTAGAAGATGTGTGAACTGACAGCTTGGATGAAGTTAATGTGTCTCAGTTAAGGCTGAAGCCAAATTTAAACTGCTTTATCAATATTAAGGTTTGTCATTATTAACTGAATACCAATGATGTCATCCTTCCAGATGTGTTTTCCATGTGGACTGTAGCTGTCTGGGCCACTGGAGAATGAGAGACCAGGGTTTCTAACTCAGCTTTGTGATTTGGTGCCAGCCAGGCGCTGGAGAATCATCTGTCAATCAAATTAGTTTCCAAGCCCATAAAAGGTATCATCCCTTATTCTCCACGGTCACTCCGCATCGGGAGTGAAAGTGAAAGCATGGTCTGTCTGGTGGCGAAATGCATCATTACACACTAATGGCTCTATTTGTTCCTATTAAACTGCCTCCCTCACTAGTAATCTTGCAAACACCCTGAATTCTTCTGTTGTGTCGCTAACATGAGCTTGTTAACACAAGTAAGCGAGAATTCCCTCCTTTATTAGAGTAACACATTTTCTCCTCCGGGGATCCTGAGGGGAATAGACCTTTGGAAGAGATGCCCATTATGTTCACATCAGAGGGCCACATTTGAACGAGCTGGAGTAACAGGCCTCGGTTATCGGCCTCGGAGGGGTGGGGTCAGAGAGGGTCCGCCTCTGGGAGCCAGGAACAGGGGCAGAGGGCCAGGCAGATGGGCATGTATGCCATAGGGACAGGGTAGTTTGGCTGCCTGAGAGGGTAGGATTGACGAGGTCAGACATTCTTCTATACCTCCATGTTAGTTTGCCTCGAGATTCTGCTGGCTTATCTGTCTGTTTGAACTGCCTTCTCCATCAGCTTCCTCCATCGGATGTTAATTTCGCTGGTGTCGTGAAAGAGTCGTCACTGTCAGCCACTTTCCCGGGGCAGCGTGATCCAAGCCATGTCCGCCTACCTGATAGTCATTTTGAATCAAGGTTAACAAGAGGCCGTCTCTGGGCTTGTTGACTCCGGCAAAGAGAGATGAACTTGGACTCAAGCATATGGTATGGAGGCGGGGCACATGCTGAAGGGAGGCCGGCTATTGGTGGAGCAGATCCACACCCACGTCTGGTGAGGCGTGATAGGTTGGGCCTCTGCTTGGGTGACAGTGAAAAATGCAGTAAATCATGGTACCGTTTTGCATAAAAACCTTCATCTTCATTATGCAACCTTCTCCACGGTGGGATTTGGGTTGGAAGCGGTGCAGAGATAGCAGGGAATGTCCCTGGAACGTCCAGGATCTCGACTTATCGAAAATCCACCGTGGCCTCTTTGAGTAGGCACAATAAATCCACGTGAAAGCAAGAATGCAGCCTGCTTTCTGTTACAAATGACCCATCTATCACCCGCCACTGATAAACCTGAGCGATGAGCGTGGACGCCCTTTGTTCTTCCCCCTGGCTGCAGCTGAAGGGCGTCCTCCTCAGGAACTTCGTCACGGTGAGTTTCTGACACGATACCCGCGGGACGCCGGTAAATGGCCACATGGGACCTACTGGTGCGGCTCGTCCTTCGGTCTGGCTTCTTTTTTTTGGTGGGAAACTTTGCTGAATCATGTTGGGCTTTTTGGCCGAGGCCAAGTGAGCTGGAATGAGAGGGAAAATGCCAGACGGGGAACCAGAGTCAGGTGACACATACTCAGGTGACACTCAGTCACCTCATTACCGGCTCTTTACGGTTGAGACCATTTTTCTCTCAGACCCTGAGAAGGCACTCAGAATCTGTCACGGCAGCCCATTCCAGGACCCCATGCCGATGTCCTCTCACGACGGTTTATTATTCCAGTCCTCACTGCAAAGTCCCTGTTCCATCCCTGTGTCGAGGAAGACATGGTCGCTTCTGGCAGAAGTGGCGCAGGCTCCAGGACGACAGGCAAGAAGCCTGCTGTGAGTGACAGCCCCATGATTGCGTGGGTGAATCTATTTACTTCTACATGGGTGTGAGTCCCACAAACAGCCAGTGCTATATGCTTCATGCCATGGCCTTCCAACGCTACGGAGCAGGGAGTCAAAAGTAAAGGGGAGTTCTGGGCTTCCAGCAGAAGGATAATCAATGATTATGGAGCAGCAGGGTGCAGGCGCAGTAAATGGACAGTGAGCTGGGTTGATGATTTTGGGTTTAAATCCCTAGATTTAAGCCGTAAGGCTCTTCTGAAGAGCCTCTGTAATTGGCCTGATGTGTAACTCGGTAAGGATCAATGCTGGACTGGTTGAAGATCTTTTCCCAGTAAATAAACGAAGAAGTAAAGTTCAGAATCCATACTAAGAATACTGAAGCTTTTCTTAAATGGAGTTATTTTGCTGTGAGAAAATAAAGGACTACATGTATTTCCCTGTTGAATTTGTTTGGATCCAATCAGTAAACTGCAGCGATTAATCGAAGCTGACGATGTTTCCACCCCACAGATTCGTTATGTACGTGTCCGCCTGGCCTCCAGTTTGGCCACACAGGGAGAGAAACTGGAATCTAGACGGTGCATCGGGGAGTTTCCCCAAGTGTGATGCCATCTTTCTGTCATGCCAGCAATGGTAAAATCATTGCCTGATTACAGCAGTTTTTCCCCTGGCCTCCAGTTTGCCAGATAAGCACCAGACCTGCCACTTTAACCAGTTCTGGGGGGGAAGAGCTGTATGGCAAATTGGACTGAATTCATTGAACTGGTTCCTCGTATGTGTGCTGTGTACAAACTGCATTTTGTGCCCTACATCTCTCTAGAAGTCACCATAACTTGGAGTGTGTCACCGCTTCATGCATGATAATCAAACAAAACTGCATTCTGGGAACACTTGATGTGGTCCATCCACACAGACACACACACACACACACACAGACACGCACACATACAGACACACACACACATTTTGTTACAAACTGAGATGTGCAACTGACTGGACCCATAAGTATCTTCACAAAAGCGCCATTGTACAGAAACAATAGGGGCTTATTGAATAAGTAATTAGTCCAACTGTTCTATTTATTAGCTCTTTTAATAGTCTCTCTTATGATAATTGCTTTTAGATTTGTTGGATTGATTGTTCTCTCCCTGCCATGCAGAGTGTGCCTTGGCATAACAAGTGTCTGTCAGGGTTTGTCACAGACACACAAAACGGGATGCAGAATAAAGCAGAACGGGAAGCGTTTGTGAGACTCTGTGAAAGTGGGTCGGTCATTTAAATTTGAGGATGAAAGAGAAGAAAGGAAGCGGATAGGTTATATAGAATAATGCACAACTGGATAGGGTACTGAGGATTGCGTAAAAAGGAAAACTGGGTAGGTTATGGAGAATTGACAATAAAGAAAACCTGATAGGTCCCTGAGAATCAAATATATAAATCCAGGTAGGTTACAGAGAATAATGCAAGACTGGATAGGTTGCTGAAAATTTAGAATGAAGCAAAACTGGATAGGTTATAGAGAATAAGGGGAAAGCAAACAGGTTACTGAGCAATGAGTATAAAGTAAAACTGGATGGGTTACAGAGAATCTAAAAAATAGGAAAAATGCAAGAATTGAGGAAAACTGCATGTGTTTGTCAAAGTAGAGCACATGGGATCTGAAGGATTCTGAGTGCAGCATCACCCAGGCGAGATCCTCACTGCACGCTTTTACCCAGGCGAGATCCTCACTGCACGCATCTACCCAGGCGAGATCCTCACTGCATGCTTCTACCCAGGCGAGATCCTCACTGCACACTTCTACCCAGGCG
>JAODJW010000036.1:12126807-12137034 GCA_026777045.1 Hyperopisus bebe | reverse complement strand
GTAAGGCAGAGCTAATGGGAGGATCAAATATGATGTTAGGGTGACAGCTCTTGTATGGAAATATGTCCAGGCGGGAAGAATGAAAGGTTTTACCTTGGAGGAAAAAAAAACAGCAGAGTTAAGATGGAGTATGAAAAGCCTGGAAATGCTGATACGATTTTACTCAGGGTACATATCACCTGAGATATAAAGACATGACAGACAGGGGTATGCGGTTGGATGGCGCAGCTTGACAGTGCTTCTCTGTTCATTCTCAAACATTTTCAGCTGTAAGTATTTTAGCAATAAGCTCTTAGCATGGTGCTATTGTTAGCTTTTTCATCTATCGCTGACTAGCTTTCAGTGTCAGTCCCTGCTTACTGGCTATGAAAGAATCTCCCTTTCTGTATGTGAACCCGTAACCTACCGGTCATCGAATCTGGCATTTGCTTGGGTTCAGGACCCACTGAATTTCTTTGGAATTAGTTTGCTTTCACTCGCCGTGACGCTCCATCAATTACTCCGCTGCAGAAGCGTCTTTTGACCTTACACTTCATAGCGTTAGTCTCTTTCTGGCCCAAAGAACTGGAAAACTGAAGGAGTCCCACGCAGTGCTGCGTGGGGGTGGGGTGGGGGGGGGGGGGGGGCAGGGCACGGAAGACCACTTATCTGAAATCGATGTGTTGGACAAGTGGTACACAGAGCACATTATTCCAGATAAGGCCGGACTGCGTATGACTGGATAGCGACGCTGAAAACAAGTCTGGCTTCCTGGTGCTCCCTAAAACTCTTATATCAGCAGGTGCCAGATCAGGCGGCAGCCTGCGGTCAAGCTGTAATTCCTGGGAAAACAGCCATTGATTCCAGAGCCAGATCGCATGAGTGGAATAAGGACCTGAAGGCTTAGACCTTGGTCTGGAGAGTTTGGGCCCAGTCTGTTTGTTCATCACGCAACTAATTATCCTTAATCAGTAATCATTAAATCAGTATTAGTGACAAGATATGTCTGGGCACTGTTTTTTTTTGTAGTTTAGAGAAGTTTGTAAAATGGCCTTGAGTCTAGGAACTCTATAAGCAAGGGATCTCATAAAAAGGCAGAAAGTTCCGGAAGGCTGCTGAAGATTGTTATCTCATGCTGTCATCCCCTTGATGTCCTGCAGACAGGTTAATTGTTAGCACATCCATGTCCTGCCTGGGATTCAGGCCACTGGATGGGGGGGGGGCAGAAATTATTATTACAGCCCCTGTGTGACCGTGGGAGATGGCATTAGGACAGGGTTCCCCATCATTGGAAATTGGACTGCAGTCCAGGTCTTCAAATCTCCCCTAAACCTGGTGCTTAGTAACATCCAAGGTTAAATTCCAGTCACTGTCGTGGGGGTTGTGGGATACCCCTGTGGCTCTAAGAGTGACTAGGGGTCTCTGTCCCCCCCCCCCGCTCCCCCAGGGTGTGAAGCAGTGCCTCCTGGTCCCTGTCCTGAGTGTGACGCTCCCCACTGTCAGGGAGATGCAGACCCCACAGCTGATCTTGGTAGGTTCTCCCTCCTGTCAGACTTCAGTAACATCTCTGCTTTAGTATCTCTCAGGACAGTTTGAAATTGCTCCTCTGGGTGGTTCTACCTCTCTCTCCTCTGGCTGTTCTAGATCTTTCTCCCTCCATTACGGACTGTTCTGGCCACTGTCTTCATTACTGACACTAGGCTTGGGTGATATCTATTTTCTCCATACCGTCATACCGTACAGACACCACAGTAAACAGTATTTAGATGGTATTTTCAAAAATAACATGTGGGGTCTCCGACCCCCCCACTCAACAGATTTTTGTTGACACGATTTCAAAATACCGCGGTATACCCCATTACCTTAACCCCACCAAAGCTAATTAAGTGACCCCTCTCTTTTGTCATCCATGTTATCCTTTGTGTTCTTCATAGATTCCTGACCCAGCAGAGAGCTCTGGGCTTTCAGTGGCGTAGTGGAAGTGGACAATTTGTACAGCTCAGCTGCTGGTTATGTGACCAAAAAAAGGTCAAACATGATATCTGGCAATTAAATCGGACATGATATTCCAGACCCACATCCATAAACAGCACAACATTTCACATTAGAATTTGTGCTGCCTAATAAATATCCTTCTAAGCGTGAGGAGTTGCATGTTCATCCTGTGCCGTTGTGGGTTATCCAGTGCTATCGGATGGGTAGGTCCCTAAACCTAACCCTAACCCTAACCCTAACCCTGATCCCAACCCTGCATAGGACAACCGGGTATAGAAGATGGATGGATGGATGGATGGACCGACCATCAGCAAAATGGAAATGCCATGCAGACTCTTTTTTTTCTCGTAGAGTCCAAAAACAACATTCCTTGTCCATTTTTCCCAAGAATCCTGTGACCTTATGGTGCTAGTTCCTGTCGGATGCTTACTAAGTGTCACAGCGACACGCTCGTTTTCAGACGGTAACGAATCAGTCTGCCTTTACGCAAGCTGTGAGCAGATTAGTGAAAGCAGATTAAAGCCGATTAACTGAAATGGGCCTCTGGGGGCATCGTCAGTGTTAACGAGCTCCATGATCCGCCATGGCTGAAGTTCAAGACGCCTCCTGCTGTCCTGCTGTATGTAATTGCGGACTTAATTTGACTGTATCATGGATTCTCTATGCAGCCTCTCGACTGCTGTTCCGGAATGACTTTTTGGGGAAGAAGAGGCCCCGTACAGCAGAAACACTATCAGTAACGTTCATGTTTAGTGTCACGCTAAAAACGCCGTTCAGACTTCTTATCCAAAATATAATTATGCGCATGAGTGTAATAAAAGTTTCTGTTTGTGACGGAATTAGGCTGCTTTGATGTCTCCTGTTGTTAGTCTGTTGTGCTGGCATATTTAATAGATAAATAGCGCATCCTATTTAATGTTGCTCTAGAGTATGAGGAAAAACTGAGAAATGTATTTATAAGGGAAGCCCAGCAAGAAGATAAACGTTTAAAGTTTAATGAAAGCCAGATGGTATTTTTAGGCACAGGAATGATTGCGCTGTATTTAGCATATTGGACGTCCATTTCTGTCTAGTATGGAATGATCTTAGGAGGTACTGTGTAGTAGGGTGGTCACATGGAGAGCCACATGGGGGGGTGGCTATTTCACAATGATCATGTGCTTCTTTGCTCTGCGCATGAAAGACCCCCCCCCCCACCACCACCACCCTGGGCCGAAACTTAGCTGCCTGGTTGGCTTTCTGTCACTGGCTGACGTTCAGCCTTTGTGTGTTTAGGCCAGAAATATATATAAAAAACAACTATAGTGAAAGTGTCCAGCTTGCAGGATGGCGCCTCCTTCTGGTGGGCCTGGTGTGATCAAGGAGCTCCCAGCAGACATGCCAGATATATATACCCCATTATTAGTCTAGAAAAGTGTGTGTAATTGAATTAACCAGCTGTTTCATAAAGACCCTGTGATTTGGCTTATAAATATATTCATGTATTTTAAATTACAGCTTGTGGCTGAGAAATGAGGTTTCTGTGACTTTATTATTATCTTGCATTAAAGTTTCTGCAGTGAAAAAATACAGGTTATTATTTTTTCAAGGTGAGTTCCGGCTAGAATATCAACAATGACTACTTGAAAGTAACAGGGAAGCTACACCAACCCAACAAATGATTGCCGGATGCTTATAACTAGGGGGCCATTTCTGAATAGCCTTCATTAGGCTGTATTGCAGCACCAAGCTCATGCCATGACACCTTTCTTATAAGTTTTGCTTTGCTGATATTATTATATTCTTATGATGTATTTACAAATCGGGGACCTTTTTCTGAGACCTAGACATTAACTGAGACTGACTGAGACTTCAACTGAGACTTGACATTAACAGAGACTCTAGCTGAGATTTGTCATTAACTGTGACTTTAGCTGGGGCTTGACATTGACAGAGGCCAAGCCTTCAGCAAGATTGATTAGGACTTCACATAATTTTTTTCACAGTTTGAGTTGTGGAAGCTTTTTCCATTCACTGTGTTTTGCTGATGTTTCAGCTTGTTCTGTTTTTTAGGCTGAAAAGCAGGATAGTTGCTGCGGTTGTTATTATTCGTATTATTGGTCTGTTGTTGTGTTGTGTTGGTTTGTGAAATTGCAGCAGACTAGAACACCCCCCCCCCCTGTTTTCTCCTGGTGTACCACATATTCCCAGAGAGAGGTACACAGGTTCTGACCCCTCTCTGTGAAATTGGGCCTCTTATCTTCCTTGCTGCTAGGTTGGAAGATAGACAGATGGGAGGCTCTTCCTCACTAGGCTCCACGGCTTTGAAAACACAGTCATCCTGACAACCTAATTGTACTCACACTGACGTCCTCTGAAACATGTTTGGGCTTACACTATAATACAGCAAAAAAGCTAACGGTAAGCATCAACAAAGCTATATTATTCACAACATTACCATGGTGTTAAAGGTAGATGTTCAAATAAATCTCATTACACATGCAGCATGAATTTGGCAATGAGTTCCAGTATGCTAATTCTGTAACACAGCACAGAGATGGTGCTGGAAACCTGAATCCGCCAGTCAAGGGCAGGGAGACAGCGATCTGTGATTGGCGGTGGAGATGGTGCCCCTGCTGGCTGGGGTATTCTGGGGTGGGAGGAGCTTAGGTTGACTGCGATTACAAAGCCTGTTCTAGTTAGCATCGCAGGACTGCAGTGCAGTCGCCCCCCCCCCCCCTTGCTGATAGCCATATGTGAAATGCTGTAAAATGCGTGTCCAGGCTTGTGACTCCCCGCCAGAAATGTGGAGTAATCGTTTCTGATATCCCTGCTGGGACACCAATCACTCAGCACTTTCTTTCTCCTGTTTCTTTTTTTCCCTAATAATGTGCATGATGTAGCAGATGATGGTGCTTTATATTTTTTTTTACAAGTTCAAAGATGGATCTTGTCTTGGCCAGAGAGTGCATTTTAATTTAAGCCAGATTGTCATGTAGACAAATATGGTCACACGCTTATATCACAGCCCCTAGCCAGTTAGGTTTACTGTATCCCACAAGTAATACTCCAGTCTCACAAAAATCAAGCATGGTGGGGGATGGGGGGGGCAGGCAAATTAGATGACTGGAGGTGGCTGGCATCAGGCAGTGTCACATGGTGTCCTTTATATGTTTACAGTGAACGGGGTCCTGTTTTCCTTGATTGATTTACACAAACAGGGCACGGTTTTGCCCGCAGACTTTAAGCGGCGACATTAGCCCTTTCAATCCATCATCCAGTGGCCGAGATCAACAGACATGCTGATATATTACGAGGTTCTTTGCGAGCAGGAACTCTGTAAATTATTTCCCGTCCTAAGAGCCGCTAATTAAAAGCATTAACGACAGCACAGCCGAAGAAGGAGAAGATAAAAATGTCATATATGGCCATTGGGAAAATAAATATATTAGTAGGCGGCCGCATGAACTGCAGCATGACGCATTTCCGCTTCATTAAGGGTGTGCCTTTAAGCCCTGTACACGCCGCGCTCGTTTCACGAGCGTGTTTTCTGGCCTGCTTTCACAGCTTTTAAGCACGCATCTTGTTGACCTGCGACCCGGCCCTCTTCAGTCAGTCAATAATTCTGGATATAATGGAGTCCCATACGTTTGTGTGGCCAGGATGACATGCTGCTGGACCAACCCCCCCTTCCCGACTCTTAAATTACCTCAGGGTTGTTTTTGATAACTCAAGAAACCACTTGCTTGTTTTGAAGTAAAATAATGCATAATGCAATAATGAGCCAGGAAGCCGTTAAAATAGTAGGACTCGCACCATCTCTTCTCTCTGCATTTGTTTATATGTGTGGTTATGTGATTAAGGCTCATGGGAGTTTTACTTACAGAAAAATGTTCTGAGGGCAGAATGAAAAATGATTGGTTCAGAGAGATAACCAGTCACATTGTACAGGAGATGGGCTCAAACAACTAGAAGAGGCGGGACCAACCAATCAAATGTCTTGGTCCCACCTCCTCTAGTTGCTTGGACCCACCTCCTCTGCAATCTGATTGGTTATCTCTCTGAACCAATCATATTCCATTCTGCCCTCAGAACATTTTCATATAAGTAAAACTCCAGCCAGCAAAATTAAGGCTCACCCTTAATCACACATTGTGTATGTTCCAGTTCCTCCATCATTCAGAATCCAGGCAATGGGACAGATTCTTTGGCCTGGCCTAAGTGGTGTGTGCAGGGGTGGGTTCACAGGGTCATGAGCCCCAGCTGAAGATTGATTGCCCCCTGGAGTGCCCCCTCCCCTGTCAAACACCACTTCAAAACATATCATTCGCTAATGATAAGGTTGGACCCTCTGTATGAATTATTGACCTTCTTTTGCCTCCCCCCACCATTAAAAATCCTAGATTTGGTCTTGTCTGGCCTCCCTTACCTTACCTCTTCTGTTATTTTTTTTTAATCCCCTAAAGCAGTAATAAGTTGCCTGATGTTACATTATTCACCTCCTCACACCTTAACCAAGTTTATGACGATGGGCGTCAGCCATCCGTCTTAGTAGCTGTTCCTCCAGTACAAGGTCGTGGCGTTGTCTGGAGCCTGTCGCAGGAAATGCAAGGCGCATGGCAAAGGAGCACCCTGGACAGGGCATACACACACAACCACACATTAGGGGAAATGCAGCCTCGCCACTTCACCTGGTCGCATGTTGTTAGAATGCAGGAGCAAATGTCAACAAACACGGGGAGAACATGAAAACTGCACACACGCAGAAGCGGAGGTGGAGAAACACCCCCCCCCCCACACACACACACACACACACCTTAATCCTGCATCCCTCCCCACAATTTTTACTGAGCTGCTGACTTCCTGGTACGTATTGGCTGAGCATTTGCACAGCTTCGAGATCTCTGAGCATAATCCTGAGTGCTGTGAGGGAGACAGGAGTGGCAGTTTATAAATAAATACTGCAAATAGCAGACATCTTGCCATTTTCCCTATACGTAGGTGAATGTTGCTTGGGCTCAGCAGTCATCTTTGTGCACCTCTGTTGCTGCACAAAAACCATAGAGCAGTTCTGCCCTTACTAGTAACTAGTCTAGGTTGCATGATGACCAGAAAGGTATCGTTTGCTCCTGGCGGTTTAGCTACCTAAATGTGCATCTGGATAATGAGCCTGTGGACAGGCATTCGGCATGAGATCACAGTGTATCCGTGCAGCACTGAGCTTTCCGTGGGTGTTCAGTTTGAAGTCTGCTCCTAGAGGCGCTGTTTGCGAGAGGCGTATGGAGACGCCTCTACCTGTGTGTCTCTGAGGGACTCTTAGAAGCATCACAGCTGGGGGGGGGGGGGGCATGGAGGTCCCTTTCGAAAATGCCTCAGGTTCTAAGCCGGCACCCCCAGCTTGGCCCGACGGTCCTGCCGACGATGGAACGGTGGGGGGTGTAATGTGCACCGTGCCCCCCCCAACCTCCTCCGTCACGCATTAGCATCGAGCGTAGCTCTCGCTAATTGAACCGGCGATAAACCGGGACACAAATACCAGAACAGCGATAAAACAGGAGACAGTCGTCAGTGGCCAGTGGGTGACACTAATTACTTCGACGCACAGAATAGGACAGGCTGGTGGACAGGCTGCTCGGCCCTTCTTATGTATTTACTTAAGTCCAAGAACACTGGCAGTGTTGATTTACACCCTCGCCAAGTGCTGATGCCCCGCTGTCTCTGGCTCTGACGCGTTGCCGTGGCTCCCGGCGATACGGAAGTCGCCGTGATCCATAAATCCCCTCGAGTCGCTCCTCGCCTTCCACCCCGCGATGCCGCCCAATTACACGAGGGAGGCCTGTGACAGGTTTATGCCGTAGGTCAGCCAACGCCACCGTGTTGTAACGTCCTGAATTTTTGCTGCGTAAGATTGTGGAGCCTGAAGAATCTCCATGCTGTGGTATAAATAGGAGACCAGGTGACTACAAGCAGTTTTATGGATACTTTTGAAGCTGCGCATTAGGGCATTAAAGACAGTATTAGGATGGTTTTTGAACACAGCCTGCTGAATCACTCTTACTTTCTCAGGGGCTGAAAGCCATAATTATGTCTACCTGGTAATTTTGCGATTGCTGTTTTTAAGAGTTTAATGGATATGCACTTTGGGGACTCCAATCTTCCACCGCTCTGCCCACATAGCCACCAGCTTGCCGTGACAGGCCACCATTATGGTGAAAGGCTTGAGTCTCCTAGGAAGCTACCAGTCTTGGGGTACGGCTGTTGTACCTGTTGAGCGAGGACCGCAGTTTGAAATGTGGTACTATGTTGTATGAGCTGCTTTGGATTAAAGAATTTGCCAAGGGAACTCATTTTGCTAGTTTTGTTCACCTGGGGGCAAGAGGAAGATATCGGGGCAAGAATGAACCAGGAATCCTAATGATTTTATCAGTCCACCGCAGCTGCGACGCTGCACTCTTCTTTATCTGCTCCATGCGTCATGTTTAATGCGCATCATGTCTGCGCTTGAAATTTAATGTATTTTCTGCACAATTTGAAGGCTTATTCTGTCTGCGTTGAGCGGTAGAGCACTGTGTCTTTGTCAGAGGCGCACTCCCTATAAAATACAGACATGTCGCATATCTATACTGTGAGATTTACGGCTGTGGAACACAGAAACCCAATAATTAATGTCTAGATTTGCACAGCTGGTGATCTGTATGGCTGAGGAGAGCTGACTTTGTTGACAGCCTTCCTGCAGAAAGCTCAGGATGTGCCTCCCAGGATGTATTTGCATATGCACACACACACCAACTCTAACGGGTCGCAGAGGTCTATGCCATGCGTTAATCTCACACCATGGAGAAGTCAGGTACTTCCATCACTACTGTTTCGTTGACGGGGTGTTTTTATTATGGTTTTTAGCCCTCGATAGTTTTATTTTTCTCTCCTAAGAAAATGTCCCAGCATGATTTGCAGTCCTCCTGCCTTCTGATTGGATGTTCTGGTTGCTTTCTGCAGCATTGAT
The DNA here is from genome assembly GCA_026777045.1 of Hyperopisus bebe. Taxonomy (NCBI): domain Eukaryota; kingdom Metazoa; phylum Chordata; class Actinopteri; order Osteoglossiformes; family Mormyridae; genus Hyperopisus; species Hyperopisus bebe. The sequence goes on along the minus strand of JAODJW010000036.1, from coordinate 12,128,078 downwards.
TGGGTTCACATGGTCTCGTTCCTGCTCTGTGAGGCACATGTGTTTTTAAATCAATAAAGAACATGCTGTATTTTGCAGCAGGGCCTGCTGGGCTCCCCATTCTCTCTGCTGTCACGATGTTCCCCAGACTGCACTTAAGGTCTGGAAATGTTTCTCGTGACGTAACATAAGTGAGCTCCTGGCAGGTGTCAACATACAGGAATTATGGGAAGGCAAGGGTACGGAAACAGTGAAATGACACCTGGTTTTGTTATTGCTGTGAAACCGTCACGCTGTTTGGAGCTGTTTTCTCCTCGGACACACTGATGCTGTCAGCAAGATAAGCAAAGCGAGGCATCGCGTTTTTCAACTTCAAACTTCCTAGAGCAAGTAAAAAGTGTCACTTTACCTGTGTGCTGCTTTAACTGGCTGGCTGAGGGCGTGTGTGGAGTGTCTCACTCCAAGGGTGGCACAGCGGGAAGGGATCTGCGGGTTGTGGGTTTGAGTCCCAGCCCCGCTGCGTGCGTGCAGTTTGCATGTTCTCCATGTGTTTGCGTGGGCTTCCTTCTGCCTCTCTGGTGTCTTCCTGTATACCGAAGATACATCATGTGTTTTATGTGAACCAGCGTCTCTAAAATTGCTTCTGTGTTTCCTGTGATGGACGGACGTCCCTTCCGGGGCGTCCCCTGCCCCCTGCCCTCTGCCGAGCTGTTACGGAAGATGGATGGATTTTTCCCCACACTTCCTTTTCGGTGGCATGGCTTTACAGGCTTCTGGATGCCTGCTTCGCTTTAATGGGAAGGAGATATGATGTGAAATTTGATGTGAAGAGGGTGCGAGTAATGTATGTGTCTGCGGGGGAATTGGCTGGTAGTCATTCATGCGGAAGCAGCCCTGTGCTGTGATCCGCTACAGTCTGGACTCACAGTGTAAAGCAATTATGAGAAGAATTCCATTTTACTTGTCAATTGAGTTAAATTCTACTGTAACAGGCAAATGCATTTAAATGCAGCCACACTAGGTTCAATATATTAAAGTATCTTTTAAATCTTTATAAGATGCCTGTTAAATATTCACTAGTGCAACAGAATTAATTTAATAGCGATAAAATAAAATGTGATTTCCTTTGTCCCTTCGAGGGGCAGGCAGCTGGGACTGACCTTGACCCCATTCAGCTGTGTTTCTACATTCTGATGCCTCCGCGGAGCTCCCCCTGTTGGCTGGAGGCTGTCACCTCAAGATGTTTGTTTCGTATGATGAGGGGCTAAAAAGCGATGTAGGCAGTGGCTGTT
>JAODJW010000036.1:12076373-12091890 GCA_026777045.1 Hyperopisus bebe | reverse complement strand
GGTAGCCAAAAAATCCCCCCCCCCCCCCCCCAATATGCCAGCCCCCATAGTTCCATTTAATAGTTCTGTCTTCCGTCACTAGCTGCCTCATCCTCAGCTTGCTCCAGAATTGCCTTCCCCATTGTCGCCATCCCAAAAAACACCCCTTCAGGTAGGACCACCATGACCCTGTTCCAGCTGAACGTCCAGGGGAACCCTAATGATTAAGGGGGACTGTCCAGGCAGTCAGTCATCTTATGCTGCCCCATTCCTGCTTGGTCCTCCTGTCCCCAAGCACACGTACACCAGACCATGCCGGTTACCTTCTCAAACACTTCCTTGTTGTTAGTGGCTCGGTCGGTTGGCTATCTGGTGAGCTGCATGGCACCATTTCCATGGCTGAAGGGAGAATAATAATCTCGTAAGCCGGACCTGAGTTCTTCAGGATCTACACCCACGAGTGCGTGAAAGTGAAACAGATTGAATTCGCTGAGCCTCGCCTGCAATCGCGCTCTCCCAGTGAAGGAGACAAAAGATTTAGTGCTTATCGTCACGCCACCCCAAGGCAGTATATATTAGTACTGAGGCATGTCAGAAATCTTTTTACACTTTTACACAGATTTATTTGAGGGTGAATAAAGTAAAAAATAAAACAAAAGTGAGACCTCTTGTCACGTGAACAAAACTCTCCAAATGTCCTTGAATGGATGTGTGACGGCATGATGCCGTTTTCTAAACTCTGTTCAGCAGCCACGGGGCCTGACTGGTAGAAGCGCATGTAAGAAAAAAATATTTTTTGTTGTTCTTTGGAATTTGATTTTTGACTTTGTTCCATCCTGATTTCTGAATACCAAAAGGATTCTGGGAAATGGAAAGAAAAACTTAATAATTCCCCCAAACCCCCAAAGCACTGACCCCCTTAGCGCCGGGGCCGGTTCTCTCCTGCCGTTCATCGGCTCCCGTTGTTTACTTCTCAGCCTATTATCTGTGATTCTCTCGCTCCGTGATTAAAAAGTAGAAGCGGGGAAGGGTGTGAAGATTTCAGGTTTCATGCTCACTGGTGACACACATGCCCACCAGTGAGGTAGTGGTAGTGGCATGTGGCTGGGTTCCTGGCCTTGCTGTTGTCATCATCCGAGTACGGACAGGCCAGGTCCTCATACAGCCTCCCTTACCCCATCACTGTCTCCACACCCCTCCTTTACGTTCCTAAAAACTTCTGGTTAGTCGTCTACATGTAAGGAATCCACCAGCAAAGTGGTTCACCAGTGCAATTTCAGTAAAATGGTGATTCATGGAATAGCAAAATGATGTGATGTAATGCAGTGCAGACAAACACCGGGTATTGAAAGTCACACAAATACAAATGAAGGACAGGTCTTCACTGCACCCCCATACACCGTAAGGCCCTCCCCAACAAGGTAGTGTCAGTGAATTTGCATATGAATGCGGAACCTGAGTCAGGGACACAGCAGGACAGGTTTGGAGACTTTCCAGTTGGTGATAACTAAAGCAAATTATCAGCTTCCCAATAAATACTAGTTCAGTCATCCCTCAACATCTCATGAAACCTCCATGTTTTCCTCCTCTTCCCCCATGTTCCTAATTGGCTACCAGTGTCTTTCATCATCTCATCGTCCAAAAAAACTGGGCTTCATTTGTATTTTCCCTAACAAGCTCTCCAAATGGGTCCGCAGTTCTGTTCTTTAACATTGTGGGGGGGTTTTCAGTTCTCTGGTTGGGGGCACGTAAACAAATGGCTCACTAAGTGATTTCTTTTGCGATCTTCCCCACAGCACTGTGCAGTTTCGAAGTATATAAGCAAACACATTTTTCTGAAAAAAAAGGAAATTTTAAAAGGATGAGGATGCGTTTTGTTTAGGAACAGGGAAGCGGCTGGTGGAATATCAGTCCACCACATGTTTATGTCGAGGAAATCTCTCCCAGCTTGCATTGTGTGCTGCTCTAGAGCCTGGATTTGTCCCTTTCTAATCTCAGATATTTATTTGTTTTCAGCAACTGCTGTACAGTGTTTCAGCTTGATAGAAATCTAAATATTCCAGCGGGCAGATGGTCACAGCTTTTTAATTATTATAGAAACAATTATACAGCAATTTATTATATGGTTTAACTAGCAAGCAACATGAAAATAGCTGGCGATGTAGTGTGGTGAAAGTCTTTCTTGAAGTTGGGAGACTTTGCGCAAGCTTTATGATACCTTATAACAGTGAGTAATATGTGGCTCTTTAAAACACAGCGTAACATGTGTGGTTATATGGTGGAAGGTCTTTCTGTGAAATGGGCCATTTTTTTCTCTGGGACTTTTAAGTAATGTCCTGATAAAGATGGCTGCAGATTCCTGCTGCAGGTCTCCATGAACATACCCCATTGAACATTACAGCTAACCTTGAAATCACTTCTGTCTCTTCGCCAAAATTGTCCTGAATTTCAATCAGGTCTAAATATATCTCGCAGGCCTTTCTTTGAACACAGGAAAGAAGTGTGAGTATCTGAATGCTAATAGGAGAGGTATTTAATTCCATTAGGGCAGTCGACACATTCATTTGGTGTGTTAAAGAAGGGTCTGATCTTTCATGATTCCTGCAGCTTGATTTTATTTTTTGTGAGGGTATTTTTGACGCGCTCCTTTGAGTTCCCCATATCAGCATCAAAGGCGATCGGATCTCTGATCATATTTCTGGGGGAAATCAACTGAATGTCTCCCCTGTGAGGTTTGTGTGAGTGTGTGTGTGTGTGTGTGTGTGTTGCAATTTTCCTATATGGAACCTTTTTTTCCGACTTTGCTTCTCCTAAAGTAAATGAGGCCTTTTTTGATTTTTTTTTTTTTGTGTGTAAAAACCTCACCTTTTTGGGTATAGATTTTTTTTGTTCTGAATACTGTTTGGAAACAACGTCACAAATATAGAAATAAAATCATATAAGTTTGCATGTGTGTCTTTGCGTGTGTGTGTGTGTGTGTGTGTGTGCGTGTGTGTTTCTGTATGTGTAAGGTGTTTGTGATTACTTGATTGTTTTGCGTGTGTGTGTCTTTGCGTGTGTGTGTGGTGTTTGTGTGAATCTGTGCCTGTGACTGTGTGGATATGTTTTTGCGTGTTTTATGTATCTGTGCCTGCATTTCAGTATGAGAATGTGTCTATATGTGTGTGTGTGTCTGTGCGTGTTTCTGTGCATGTGTGTCTGTGTGTGTGTGTGTCTTTGCACTCTGTGTCCCCTGCTCCTCAGATGTCTCACCCTTTCCTGAGCCCTGAACACAGCGCCCGCAGCTCTGGGTGATTCACGGTGGCTCCAGGGCAGCCCGGCACCAAGCGTTCAGTGCGCTGCTTGTTGACTTAGGCCACAGACGCAAATCACTCCGACGGGCCTCTGATGCTGGCGGCCAGCTGGTACATGTGGAAGCTGCTGGTTCACCTAGGGTCACTCAGCTGGATCAGGCTCAGGAAGGTGGCCTTCCCAGGCTGGAGAAGACGCCCACTCCACACTCCTGCACAGATAGACACTCACGACCAGCACGGAGAAGAAGCATAAATTACCGTAGTACCTAAAACTCAGAAGTAAGCCTTGAGAAACCTCACTAAGCCAGAAAACCCACTCTGTATGACATCCCTCAGGACACTGCTGTAAACAGAGAATATACAGCTATAAATATAGCATACAGCGAGACCAGTGTGGTGTGCTATGAAGCAAGATTTGCATACCCAGATTTAACCTGGTAGAGTTGGGGTAACAAGCTCTAATTGCTGCAATCAGTGTTGAACGGTGCCACAAAGGTAGTTATCAACTTGGTAAGTTGACTCGGGGTTTGTCTGTGCACGTTCACAGTAAAGGAGCAAAGTCGGCATTGCAAACTGAAGATCCCTTTGATAGGTAGGTAATACCCCCCCCCCCCCCCGCCCACCCAGCAGCCTTTATCATCAACACCCCCACACCCAGCAAATTTCATCTTCCCCAGTGGGGCTGGTACAGAATAGGAGTATCAGAGTGAAGACCTTGGTATTAGAAAATCAGTGGAATCGCCCCTCCCTGCTATATAGTGATGATATGTTCTGTTTATAAGTGAGCTACAATTCATAGCACCCAAAACACAGAAGTGAGTCTCAAGAAACCCCTGTAAGCGAATAAACCTGCTTGGTAGTGCACCCCCCCCCCAGCTCACTGTTGGAAAACACAGAATGTACATCTGTAAGAACAATATAGAGCGAGAAAATAACATCACTGTAAACAGAATAGACATCTATGAAAACAACATACAGCAAGACAACACTGAAAACATAGAATATACAGCTATAAAGGCAGAACCTACAGAAAACACGCCCCCCACCCCACAAAAACCCATCTCTAGTGAATCTCCCCCTTTAGAAACCTGGGAAAGAGACTTTGGGGTGTAGGGTGGGGGACTTCTCTTCTTATTCATTCAGTCTTTCATGACCCTACATATGGGAATATCACGTGATTAACATGATGGTAGAAAGACTCTGAACTGCCGTTGGTCGTTCCTTTGGTGGCAGAAGGAAGTGAAATCACTAAAAACGGAGTTCAGTCACCTCACTCCATTTATCCCTAAATTTTAAATGAAAAACCCCCCCCCCCCCCCCCCACTGCAAAACAGGCTTTCACATGTGGGAGGTTTTTCCTTTTGTTTTTCTATGGTCTTGATTTTTAATTTACAATCAGAGATCCACTGGAGACATCACAAGCCTTTCTTAATTGCATTTCTTACCAGCAGTTTTCTTGTTCCGCCTGGAATTTCACTCAGTACCAATAAAAATAAAGAAAATAAAAAGCAGTACTCCTCCAAACTGTTATTTTTTTTCTCGAGGAAAAGTGACCGTAATTGAAAATGCAAATCTTGCGCACGGCCTTCAGCGAGGTGTTTAATCACACGCCTCCCCATCCATTTAGTCATCTGTATTGCAATTAGGCTAACTGGGCTAACAGCTCTGTTGAGGCCCACTCTGTCAGAGCCGCCCAGCTCCTACCGCAGAATGACTGGCTCACAGTGGAGAGAATCCCACTGAGACAACAGGCAGAACCCCAGAGGCCCTTCGCCAGGGGCTGTCTGTGGCATCTCCTCTGCCACTCCTGTCACCCACCCGATACCTGAGACTGCCCTCCGTTGTCCTGGACAACAGCCCGGGCGTGCTCAGCATGCCTAACCTGTCCCATCTCTTAGCTGAGCTTTACGTCAACAGCGTTCCAGCGATCCTCAGCCATCATTTTACAGGGAGCAAGACCATCAGCGTAGACTTACTCTCGGTGGGATGGAGACTGGAAACATGTGACGGGGGAAGGTTGGGGGGTGGGCTTTATTTGGTGACCGAATGGTTTCATGGAATGAGGAATGGGAAGAAAGCCTGTTTGGCTTCACCATGAAGGAGAGACACACAGAGAATTAGAACAGATGTCCAGACTTGGAAAGGCTGCAAATGGGCGATGGATCAGGCAGTGGGGTCTGGACCCGATACCCAAAACAGAAGTTGCTTCTATTACCAGATCCTCTTGTGATTTCCCTGTATATTAATATGTAACAAAAAAATGATGACATGCATCCAACAAAGCATACATTTGATTATTTGTGACCCTATGTGTGACTATTTGTCACAACGTGTAAGGTGAATTACGTTTTTGAGCTCCTTACATCTTGGTAATGCACATCAGACTGGCAGACAGGTGCAGTTCTGACCCGACTTCCTTGTGCTCCGTAGCCGCCATCCTCGACGACCCGATGGAGTGCAGCCGGGGGGAGAGGCTGGCCATCACCCTGGCCAAGGACAGCATCAACCGGGCCAGCAACCGCTCCACTGTGGGCAAGCTGGAGGTGGACATCTTTGAGCTGTTGAGGGACAGCGAGTACGAGATGGGGGAGACCAGTAAGTGGGACGGACCGTTAAGCACTCGCGAGATGAGGGAGACCATTCAGCCCCCCCTAGAATGGGAGAGACCATTAAGCACCCACAAAGTGGGGGAGACCATTCAGCACCTCTCAGAATGGGAGAGACCATTAAGTACCCACAAGGTGGGGGAGACTGTTCAACACTGTACGGGATGGGATTGACCGTTAAACATTCACAAGGTGGGGGAGACCAACACCCCCGAGATGGGAGATACCAATTAGTACCCTTCATAAGGGAGGCTCTCTTAGTGACATCTCCCAGCCCTATTGCTGGAAGGGATGTGCTTTAAGCCAAAAGACAACAAATCTGTTCTAACTTTCATGGCAGGGAATCATGTTGGAACGGGGCCGGGGGGGGGATGGCAGGCTCTGATTACAGAGTTATTAATTTATTACCCAATTCTCTTCTTCCCTAAGCCCCCATCATTCTGTGTTGGGGCCAAGCACCAGCCCCTATTGACTTTCATATTAGCTGACACCCCCCACACACTAATTAAAAACACAGGGATTACAGACACTCTCTAAATGGGCTTTTGTTCCTTTAAAGGTCAGTTAACGCAGCCCGCATGTAAGAAAGTGAGATGCAAGTGTACCCTGTTTCTTTTAGAAGGAGATTAATAATTAAGTGGGATGATACATATTTTACAAAAACACGGCAGAAAATTGCTGTTCTGCTCACACCGGCCAGTGGTCTCTTTAAATTTAATTTTATCGCTACAAACTTTGTGTAATCGTGTGATGGGGGGTCTTTGGGGGGGAGCAGAAGCAGAGATAAATGCAAGTTTACTGCTTCCATTGTTACACTATATCCCTGCACCCGGGTGATGAATTTTTAATTCTGCTCTCGCATCTGTCCCTCTGAAGCAGCCCTGCGCCTGAGCCATGCGGGGGTGTCCTGCAATGGAAGAGGAAGGTCTTGTAACCATGATAATGTCCCCACTCTTCTTTTTTTTTGCCAGTGTGCCAGATACTCTCCAAGGGAGTGGTTGCTGTCTTGGGCCCCTCCGGAAGCCCCGCCTCCAACTCCATCATCAGCAATATCTGCGGGGAGAAGGAGGTGAGTGCACCCCCCCGGGTATAGCTGCGCCTCTGCAGCAGTGAGCCTCCTGACTGAAGTGATCCCAGCAGAAACACACCAAGCTGTGAAAATGGGAAGAGTGCTCTGCGGTGTCAAGGCGGCGGAGCAGCTAATTAGCGACGGTGGTGATGATAATTACCCACGTACTGACGAGCCTCGCCGACAAGCACATCGTGATACAGAGGCTTAACAGACATGCCCCCTCTTCCCACCCCCATCTAGCGCAACATTTAGTGAAAGTTAGACTACCTGGAGCGGGCTCTCCACAGTCCTGTTTGTAAGTACCCCCCCATAGTAATACTCTCACATAATTCCTAACACCTGCCAGGATTATGAGTTCCTTGGTTTTTAAAGGTCACTTGATTTTTTTTCCAGTTAGTCTGTCAGTCTGCAGCAGACCGATTTACTAACCCCAACCGTGTATTTGCTTTTGCCCTGAGGGAGTCAACAAGAAGTTGCTTTCCTTCTCTAAATCCTTAAATAAATGAATAGATGTACTGAGGGTTTAACCAGAGCAATTGGAGGATTCAGTTTGGACACAGTTTCATTTGAAAGTACTCCTGGGACATGGTTTAATATCCAATCCACCCCCCAGCCATCATGACCAGCTCCCCATTCAGCTGATAGTCCTTTCCTTGGGTATACCGAAGATCATGGTCCTTTGATAAGTTTTGTTTAAGTGCATAAGGTTAATGTGCCCCGTTCACCGTATCCCTTTGGAAGATTCATACCGGAGAATTTTGGGATTAATTGGCATAGCTTTGACCTTTCCCTGCAGCTTCAATCACTTTGTGGTAGATTGACTTGTAAAGGAGGCTGTTCATTTTTAACTTTATTAAAGGCAGGGATGTAAAGGCAGCTGACAGGAGTAACGTCTTTAGCATGGCTGGGGGGCAGGTTTTTCAGGTCCTTCAGGTAGGTTTGCTTAGTGGGGAGTTTGGTTGGTTATTTATTTATTACTTTTTATATTACGGATGTGTGAGCGCAGACTTGGCTTATTAAACCAAGGTGTCGATATGGATATGTGTTTTAATATTTAATCGAGAGGTACATGTATAATTTAATCTGTAACACTGTACCTGAAGGGGCAAAAATACTTAGTAATAACTCAGTTGCAACTGAAGTAAAAATTATGAACAGATGTAATTGCAGCTTGAGACAAAGGATGTGTCACGATTCATTAACAATGAACAAATATGTGATCAGTATTTCACTTGTTATTCATTACTTGTACCTTCAGTAGTTCCTTATAGGTTTCTTCAGAGGTTCACAAAGGTTTACAGGATTGAGAGACATAGTAACAAATATAGTAACTGCTTGAGATAAAACATGCATCACGAATCATTAATGATGAATTAACATGAGATCAGTATGTAACTAAGACTTAGATGTGGTTAAGTAATACATAAGTAACAGTATAATACTGTATTATTTGTGCCCCATCAAGCGCAGTGTTATCATTTAATCTTTACGTTGACACAGAGCCCTGTTCTCTAATCGAGCTGTGGGTATGGATATGTGATTTAATCTTAAGACAATGCTGAGTCTCCATCAATTAGCCTGGGTGCCACACTGTCTGCCTGATGACAGAGAGCCAGCGTTCAGGGGCCCGTTGCTGTGACTCCCTGGACAGGGTTAGCTCAAGGAGAGAGTTTCCATTAAAGTGCATAAACGATTTCATTATTACAAACTGCATTTGTTCATTTATTAAAGGCGCCACAGCAGAGACAATGGGACCTTGGAGATCTCCATAGCTCTTCATCTCCTTGGCTTATGCTTTCAGCAGCTTCCCAGCTCCTGGTACACGGCTGTCGGCAGGGAGAGAGGTCAAAGGGGCTCAGCCCTGATGCTAAGTCATATGACTGACCTGAAATAAATCCAAGGACCAGTCAAAGGGACTCAGCTCAGTGAAGTCATACATGGCTTATCTAATACAGGCCCTGAGACCCATCAAATGTGTTTGGCTATGTCTCTGTGATGTCTGGAAGTCTGGATTCCAGATGGAGGACGTAGATGTGAGCAGTGTTTTCATGACACAGCATATTTACTTAATTTCTGCAATTATTATGGGGTGCAAACAGCCCCAAGAGTGTGTATGCCACTAGCCATACTGTTACTGTAAGTGTGGGTGGTGTACATGATGCCACACAGCTTTGCATTATGGGTATGTGTCAAGCTCCATCAAAAATGTACAGCATCAGCATCAGCCAAATGGCATCAAATCCCAGCTGGATAGAGCTGCTGCAGTCATTGTATTCATCCCATTTTACAGGAACTGTCACGCTGCTAAGGTGGGTGAAGATGTAAGATTAAACTCATTATTTAAAAACGACTGCTGTTAGCCTAATACATTTGGGAAAAGCAGATCAATATGACCGTGTTAGCTGTTTTCTTCAAGAACCTTCACAAAGAGCCATGTTTGACACTCCTTGACTGTGCACCAGCTCTGCAATGGGAGACAGGAGAAAGGATCTCAGTATAAAAAGAAGGGATTTAGTGGCATGGGAATCTGCACTTTGAGCCCTGCGCTAATCAAACATCAATCACCCCTCCCTAAGAAGTTCCGGGAATGAATTGCACATATAGTTTCTTTTGCTCTCGCTTGATGGAAGGGTGATCTAATCATCTGAGAGTAGTACGGTGGTTGGTAAAGAGAAAACACCCCTATCCCCCCCAACGCCGATGGCTGCTGTTTCCAGCTAGCAGGCAAAACGCCTCAGATACAACGACAAAACGCAATGGCGTGATTCAGCCTTTAGCTCTCGCTGGGGTCCCTCTATCGGCAGTCCACAGCTGTCACAGGTACCACACAATGGATTTGCCTTTCAGGTTGCCAGCGAATATGCCACAAAGCCAGACTCCTGCTCCGAGCGTAAGGTGTGCTGCATATCCGATAGCACAAAGGGCTAAAGCTTTCAGTTCACCGCTTTTTAGGTTGGAGTCAAGGAAAGCTGCTTTGCAATTCAATTTAACTTTTTGTTTAAGTAACAGCGAGCACAAAAAAAAGCTGAATCCATCCTCATTTGTGCCATTGTTGTCCAGTTGCCTATATTATGACTTAGACTCATTGTTGTCCAGTTATCTGTATTACGACATGGACCCATTGTTGTCCGGTCAACTGTATTATGACATAGACCCATTGTTGTCCAGTCACCTGTATTATGACATAGACCCATTGTTGTCCAGTCATCTGTATTATGATTTTGAACACATTGTTGTCCAGGAGTCTGTACTATGACATGGCCCATTTTGGTACAGTCATCCATATTATGACATGGATGGATTATTGTTCAGTTGTATGTACTGTGACATGGACTCATTGTTGTCTAGTTGTCTGTATTATTACATTTTGTTCCAGAGTCAAACTGACATTTACAATTGGATATTCTTTTTTATTTGGGGCTTGGCAGCACACTGGGTAGTACTGTTGCCTTTCCCCTCTGTGGCTTTGGGTTCAAATCCCACTCTGTGTGTGTGGTAAGTAAAGGTTCACATTTACTCATACAGAGACTCAATGAAAGAGTATATGTCAGGCAGCAACTGAGAGTGAATGAAAGACGGAGAGACGGAGATGGAGAGTCCGAGCCAGAGGTAGAGAGGGATATAGAGAAATGATGTGGAAAGAATGAAATAGAGTAAAAGAGAAACAGGAAGAGAATGATGCTTGGAATCATAAGAAACAATGATACCACTGAGTTTGGCAGAAACTGAGGGGACTGAAAAAATGAGGCATCATGGTGCTGAAAGAGACACGCCTCCCAAATGCCTCGCTGCTCCTCATTGGCCATGTCATTCAGTCCTTCCACCAATGAAACTGAAGAGTGGTTGCCTTAACAATAATGCAAGTTAAAATCCCTAGAGGTGAAATCGCTGTTGTACTTGCAGGCCATATTATGGGATGCAGTTGATGTAGATGTAGGAATGAGTCATTTAGGAAAAATGGATTGTGAGAGTGGAGTTCTTCACCCTGCAGCACAGAGCAGCCACACTTCCTCTTTAAAACAGTCCATCTGAGGCTTTGAAGTAGTGTCGCTCGTTAATTTTCCAATTGGTGAACCACGTTACATGATATAAAAGGTTTATTTCACAGAGTGTGGTCCTCTTGGAGTGGCTGAGGGCCGCAGCCGGGGTGAAATGCGAGTGATATTTCATCGGGGGAGAGATTTGCGATGAGGATGCAGGATCCTGAGGGCTCAGGACGTGCAATATCCTGCACCTTACCTCCCTCAGCAGCAACACCGACACCATTACTTGCAGCCAGCACATTTCCCGAAAACATTCACATAAACAGGAAGTAAGCGGTTTCTCCAGAATTATGGGCCCGTCCTCTCCAGCAAAGCTGAAGTCCGCCTTGTTAAAACACCTCAGCTGGCTCTGTCCCACGAGGAGACTTTTCATGCTGTTTAGCTGACGGCAGCTTTTAAACTTGTTCACGGGACAGGCCAGACAGGCGAGACAAGCAAAGCTGGCAACTACAAATAGACAAGCAGGGTATTGAAGAGGCCGCTTCGGGGGCAGCAAGCGGAGCTCCGCGTCTCCATCGCTGGGGCTGTTTGTCACTGAAGTCCGCTGATCTGTGCAGGAGCGCTGTGACTGAAAGGGCACTTAATTAGCTGGTCACATGACCGACAGCCTGCCGCTTCCCCTCCCTGCAGTGCCACTGGAGTTTTCATTTTAAAATCCAGGTTCTTAACTTGAATTCCTTAGATACACAAAATCCATAAATAGATATTTTAATAGCGGAGAAGATGTTCTCAAGGTTTTTACATTCGACGTGCTATTGATTAGAGTCTGGAGTCTCTTCTTTACAGGGAGGAAGCAGCCTTAACGTCATCTTCATCGGGTACCTTTGGCTCGAACCAAAGTCCTCGCTGTTAGTGTGACGGCCCCCTCGGGCCCTGGGTCTGGCAGGCACTCTATCACACGGAGTGAGTCAGCTGCCCAGGGAGGAACAGGCAGTAGCACCCCACCCCACTCAGTACAAGGTCAGCTCAGCTGGAGGAGGCGAAATCGAGGTAGCCAGTGCGCTTTGCGCTCCAGTAGAAACGGCAGGGGGTGGATATTACTTTTCAGGGTGAGGCAGTCACACTGTGCCGATGCTGGTTTAACAGATTAGATCAATGAGGAGAGCCTCGCGCTGACAGGAGCTGTGGGAAGAGCTAACCAGCAGCTGATTATGGGCCAATGAAAGCCGAGGCTCCCTCTTCTCCTTGAATGAATCTGTGCTGATTATCTGAGAGTTTATGTGGTTAATAAAGACAAACATATTCCCTTTATGTGAAATGTCCGCAGAAATCATTCAAATGATGTTATAATGAATTCTGTCATAACACAATCTGATCCACTAAAGCTCACGAGATTTATGTATGTAGAAACACGCACACGCTCAATAGATATGTCAGCACAAACAGGGCTGTGTGCGCTGAAGTTTTCCCAAGAATAACAAGTAAGACTGTAGAAAAATCATGTGTAAAGCGAATATTCATTGTGCACGTTGTGATAATTACCCAGGATATTTAGGCCAATCAGGTAAAAGAATCTGAGAGGTGTCTGGGTAACAATACCTCGTTAAAAGAGTCATTATGCTGTAATAGCGGTGTGATGTGTGGTTTCTCGTTCACAGGCATGAGCATGACTCAAGCTAAACCAGCTTTCCTGTGATGCCTCATCTAGAGGCAGGCTTTCCTGTGTTTGGCACAGTTATAAGCGGGCTTCCTGTGTGACCTTGTTTAGAGGAGGAGTTTTCTGCATGGCCTTGTCTCGATGCCGGTGTTCCTGTGTTGCCTCATCTAGAGGCACACCTTTCTGTGTGGTCTCGTTTAGAGGTGTGCTTTCCTGTGAAGCCTCATCTAGAGGCAGGCTTTCTTTTGTGGCCTAGAGGTGGACTACACTGTGTAGCCTTATCTTGAGGCAGTCTTTCCTGTATGGCCTTATCCGGAGGCAGGCTTTCTTTTGTGGCCTAGAGGTGGACTATACTGTGTAGCCTTATCTTGAGGCAGTCTTTCCTGTTTGGCCTTATCCGGAGGCAGGCTCTCCTGTATGGCCTTATCCGGAGGCAGGCTTTCCTGTGTTAGGCCTCGTTTAGAGGCGGGTTTTCCTGTATGGCCTTATCCGGAGGCAGGCTTTCCTGTGTTAGGCCTCGTTTAGAGGCGGGTTTTCCTGTGTGGCCTCAGACTTGGGTCTAACACAGCAGTGACAGGTTACTGGTCTTCTTGGGCCATGGGGACATGTGCTGACACACTGAAAGAAACATGCTTTTAAAGCAGTTTTATTTATTTGAATGGCACCCATCCTGGTATTTAACATCCTGGTCACCTGTATAGTTCCCCTGATTCCCAAACATTGTAAAACATAAAAGAGGTGTCACATGCGGTTGAGAAAATCACTGACCAAGCAGCTCATGAGCCTGACCAGTACCCAAGGCCATAGTGATTTGTCACACATATTTCTGCTTGATATTAACACCGTCATGGGGCAGGTCGTGCTCCTCAATATTCTGCAAAATACCCTGGAAGCGTTTTATGAACTGCTGCGAAAAATGTATTACATACCGCTGGATTTGATTGATCATTGTAGGCAGGGTATCATGCTGTAAGTAAGCCCTTTATTCTGAGCGCGAATCCTAATAAGCAGAGAACTCAATCGTTAAATCTTTTAATAAGAGTGATGTTGTTCTGTGTCCTCTATGACATTTTATCATTTGTAAGCCATCTGTGGGACACGCTTGGACTTGATTGGTTGCCCCTCAGGTGACACACACATGCCCACTGGTCCTCTCGCCACAGTATTGGATTAGAAGGTGGCCTGTCAGAATTGGAACATTCTCCATCCATCTCAGTTCAGTGGAGAGTGGGGTAGGGGGATTGGCTACAGCTTAATGGGTGGAGATGGCACACAGGCAGAAGTCACAGAAAATGACATGGAGGCGTAGGGTAGCTAATGTCTGCAGGTGACAATGGGACAGATCATCTCTAGATTAACACCGGGAGAAATTCAGCTGAACATTCTGAAGGGTGCTGTACTGCCTAACCGCCAGGGCTGACCTAGGTGTGCTATTTCATTTACACCTGAAGGCCACCTTTCACTTAAAGTGATGGTACGTTCTCTGGTCTCCGTGGCAACTTTGTGAGACGCGTCCTGGTGATATCACATGCGCTAGGGAAGCTGATAGAGAAACACTGATTAATTCATCTGCACACTAAACGCAGATCTAAGAGGGAAACGCTGAACACAGAAGTGAGTGGTGCACACTAAACTCAGATCTAAGAGGGGAACTCTGAACACAGAAGTGAGTGCTGCACACTAAACGCAGACCTAAGAGAAGAACGCTGAACACAGAAGTGAGTGCTGCACACTAAACGCATATCTAAGACGGGAACGCTGAACACAGAAGTGAGTGCCGCACACTAAACGCAGATCTAAGAGGGAAATTCTGAACACAGAATTGAGTGCGGCACACCAAACGCAGATCTAAGAGGGGAACGCTGAGCACAGAATTGAGTGCGGCACACCAAACGCAGATCTAAGAGGGGAACGCTGAGCACAGAAGTGAGTGCTGCACACTAAACGCAGATCTAAGAGGGAAACGCTGAACACAGAAGTGAGTGCTGCACACTAAACGCAGATCTAAGAGGGGAACGCTGAACACAGGAGTGCTGCACACTAAACGCAGATATAAGAGGGGAACACTGAGCACAGAAGTGGGTGCTGCACACTAAACACAGATGTAAGAGGGAAACGCTGAACACAGAAGTGAGTGCTGCACACTAAATGCAGATCTAAGAGGGAAACGCTGAACACAGAAGTGAGTGCTGCACACTAACCGCAGATGTAAGAGGGGAACGCTGAACACAGAAGTGAGTGCTGCACACTAAACGCAGATCTAAGAGGGGAACGCTGAACACAGAGGTGAGTGCTGCACACTAAACGCAGATCTAAGAGGGGAACGCTGAACACAGGAGTGCTGCACACTAAACGCAGATCTAAGAGGGAAACGCTGAACACAGAAGTGAGTGCTGCACGCTAAACGCAGATCTAAGAGGGAAAGGCTGAACACAGTAGTGAGTGCTGCACACTAAACACAGATCTAAGAGGGGAACACTGAACACAGAAGTGAGTGCTGCACACTAAACACAGATCTAAGAGGGGAACGCTGAGCACAGAAGTGAGTGCTGCACACTAAACACAGATCTAAGAGGGGAAAGCTGAACACAGAAGTGAGTGCTGCACACTAAACGCAGATCTAAGAGGGAAACGCTGAACACAGAAGTGAGTGCGGCACACCAAACGCAGATCTAAGAGGGGAACGCTGAGCACAGAAGTGAGTGCTGCACACTAAACACAGATCTAAGACGGAAACGGTGAACACAAAAGTGAGTGCTGCACAATAAACGCAGATGTAAGAGGGGAACACTGAACAGAGAAGTGACTGCTGTACACTAACCGCAGATCTAAGAGGGGAACGCTGAACACAGAAGTGAGTGCTGCACACTAAACGCATATCTAAGAGGGAAGCGCTGAACACAGAAGTGAGTGCTGCACACTAGACA
>JAODJW010000036.1:12057099-12076273 GCA_026777045.1 Hyperopisus bebe | reverse complement strand
GCACACTAGACACAGATCTAAAAGGGGAACGCTGAACACAGAAGTGAGTGCTGCACACTAAACGCAGATCTAAGAGGGAAACGCTGAACACAGAAGTGTGTGCGGCACACCAAACGCAGATCTAAGAGGGGAATGCTGAACACAGAAGTCAGTGCTGCACACTAAATGCAGATCTAAGAGGGAAACGCTGAACACAGAAGTGAGTGCTGAACACTAAACGTAGACATAAGAAGGAAATAACACAGGAGTGCTGAGCACTAAACACAGGCATAAGAGTGGAACAGTGAACACAGACCTAGGAGCAAGCTGCCAGACACAGATCTGAGTGTGAAATTTGAAAGTTCTTCCATCTTCCCTGAAGCTCTGAAGGTGTGTGAGGCGTGCGGAAAGCTCCCAGCTCCCTGCACTGGGACGTCATGCTGAAAATGATTTCTGCTTACGGACTCCTCTAAGTCACATGGGACTTACTAGTTCAGACTGCGTGAAGTGTTTGTTTTTTTCTGCTAGTGCTCGGTTCCCTCTGCCCACAGGTGCCCTACGTGAAGGTGGCCCCCGAGGACATGCTGAAGGTGCGCTTTCCCCGCTTCACCACTCTGGACATGCGGCCCACAAACACGGATGTCAGCCTGGCTGTGGCCGACCTCCTGGGCTTCTTCAACAGCTCCACGGCCTGCCTCGTCTGCGGCCGCGCTGACTGTGAGTACTGGAGCTTTTCTGGCTTCTCCCTGACGTTGCCGTCACACTCACACACCCACACTTGTCTATACACACCTATCACTATACAGGGACACGCCCACACACCCGCCCATCCACTCCTTGATGATACCTGCTCATTATCATGCAGGGACACGCCCACACATCCTTCTGCACACAGCCATCACCATTCATTGTCAATCTAGTTTTCATTACAATCCGAGTGTCACACTTTAACTGGGCCGCAGCCATGAACTGAGGCACCGTCGCTCATAAACGATCTCCTGTCCCATTATTTCCATGGTTCTGTTTTGGTGTTTGCTTAATTTGCATGACTCTGAAGTTCATGTGAACAACCAGGACTTAGCTGAGACACAACAGGGGGATGAGGTCACCCCAATTACCCCCGTTTACGTGGCGGCCATCCTAGGTTTCCAGCATTTGGTTTACACAGCATTGGTTCTGTTTTCTCTTGTACTCCTCTGGACAATACAGCGATTGGCTTCCACGGCACAGAAGCCAGAGCTGTGAAGCCAAATATCTCATCCTTGTCCTACTTGCCCATCTGTCCTTGAAAAGGGGAACCATAACAGGAAACTCCGAGCTTGTGAGGCTCAAAATCACATGGTTCTGTTCACCAAATCAATAAGGCTTTTCTCAGTAAATCTTTAGGAAAAAATGACTTTATATGTCCTGGAATGATCTTCAGGATACATTTTGACAGATTAACTTTTAGACTGACCCCACATTTGCTCATGTCCTTAGAAAACCCCCTGCAGATACTCTGCTCCCTCCCCCCCATACTGGAGAGGGTTTGACTCGCCTCCATCCTCAGCTGGAGAGAGGGATGTTCTCCAGGTAGTGATGCTGTTAAATCTGTCATTTGAGTGTAGCTCATATGTATGAAAATGTATTGCTGTGCTCCTGAAAGCACTATCCAAAAAGCTCTAGTTAATTTTATCACTGAAAATCAGATGAATCATCAGCTTTGTGAGAGAAATTTCGAAAGGGACTAAAACCACACACCCTTCGGGCCACAGTTCTGGCAACACGCATGACCATCGCCAGCCGCAGTGGGTCTGTGCTGTCGCTGTGGATGTCACAACCGCTTACCCAGAACCCATAGTGGGTTTCTGGACACTGGGGGGAAGGGTACGCTGGGCTGGAGCCGCGGTTGTCAGGAAATGACACGTTTGGTAGCGGCTGCCCCGTGGTGGTGTGACCCCCACCCGTTTGCGCTGATGAGTCCCTCCAGTGCCGCAGTGACTCGACTGAGCACCGTCTCGGTGACAGCATGAGGCTCTGTCCTGGAAAGAATCCCATTGCCGTGCAAGTAAACAATGATAGATACAAAAGAATAGAACTTCAATTAACGATACCAACCTGAAGCACTGATTATGTCCCTGCACACATGGCATGAAGTTCTAAGGTAACCTGAGACCCAGCTCATTAGGCTGCTATGTCCTCATACCTGGGGAGGACCACTGACTCCTGGGCTCCATCCAGCCTCTGAGCGGCCACAGCAGGGCGGAGCCAATTTGGGGGGAGGCTTTTCTCTGCTGGGTGTGTCTGTACACACTCATCACCCCCGGCCCACTGGCCTCATCAAGCTGCGCAATTAAAACATCCTGACTTAGCACTTTCCCTCCTGCTCTGAAGTGTCCTCCATTACCTGCAATTAAAAATGATGAAGAAAGAAATAAATCTTCCCTCCATCAGGCTCCAGGATGGGGGTGGATTGACAGGGCCAACTCAGGGGGATGCTTTGCCCTTCAGGAGTCTCGTTAGTGGTTTGATTCTGTTCGATTTCGACACAGACTTTGCACTTTAGCTATATATGCATGGGGAAGCATTAGGAAAATAAATACAGTGATTTTTTTTTCTGCAGTAAACGGGAGATGGAGAACCATTGATCAAACATTATAGCTGTCAGCATACAGACGACGGAGAAATTACAGAAATCTATATAGCATAAAACTTTATTTTTCCCTTCTTAATATGCACAGTCTGGACCACAAAGTGGCCCAACTTCATCTCAGATCCCAAACTGAGTCAAATGGACGGTGGTATCTGCCTCCTTTATTGAATGCTGGAGATAGAGTGAGTTACCTAACAGGGCTGTGTCTTGTGAATGGTAAATGATGGACGGGGGGCCCACTGGAGGTACGTCGACGGCCAGGAGTTTCAAGACGTCACCCCATTCCCAAGACTGACTGCTGTAATTAACAGATTTTAGATAAAGAAAATGGGCATATTGAGGAAGGTTATTTGCTAATACTGCTTAATTAACATGTTCTGTTTTTTTATTTTTTATCATCTTCCAAAATTACCTAAGCTTGTGATTTTTTTTCCAGACTCTCTTTCTGTGTTTATGAGACTTGGGACTGAGTAGAAGATTATGGTTGTCATGTTTGAGCTTAAATATCTCACCTTCTTCATATACTGTAGATACCAGGATTTCCTCACATTTGTGCCTTGTGAACTTTCCCTTGATTTTCCTTTAACGTTCTTGTAATGTTCTCCATCTTGACTCACAGGCCTGTTGAACCTGGAGAGGTTACTCCGCCATTTTCTCATCTCCAGAGAGACTCTTTCG
Organism: Hyperopisus bebe; assembly: GCA_026777045.1. Taxonomy (NCBI): domain Eukaryota; kingdom Metazoa; phylum Chordata; class Actinopteri; order Osteoglossiformes; family Mormyridae; genus Hyperopisus; species Hyperopisus bebe. Next base: position 12,072,984 of record JAODJW010000036.1, on the reverse strand, counting down.
GTGCGCATGCTGGATGACAACGAGGACCCTACATCGCTTCTCAAGGAAATCCGTGACGATAAGACCGCCACCATCATCGTGGATGCCAATGCCACCATGTCCCACATCATCCTGGATAGGGTGAGCCCTCATGATGCCACCATGTCCCACATCATCCTGAGTAGGGTGAGCCCTCATGATGCCACCATGTCCCACATCATTCTGGATAGGGTGAGTCCTCATGATGCCACCATGTCCCACATCATCCTGAGTAGGGTGAGCCCTCATGATGTCACCATGTCCCACATCATCCTGGATATGGTGAGCCCTCATGATGTCACCATGTCCCACATCATCCTGGAGAGGGTGAGCCCTCATGATGTCACCATGTCCCACATCATCCTGGATATGGTGAACCCTCATGATGTCACCATGTCCCACATCATCTTGGGGAGGGTGAGCCCTCATGATATCACCATGTCCCACATCATCCTGGATATGGTGAGCCCTCATGATGTCACCATGTCCCACATCATGCTAGAGAGTGTGAATTATCATCGTGTCACCATTTCCACCTTGTTCAGGAGCACCTGGACCTGTTTTTTATATGTGACAAGAGGGTAAGCAGGCTTTCATTTCATAAAACTGAAAGTAATCAAAATGTGATTGAAATTAACACGCTTATTATGTAAAACCTGATGTTTATTGAAGCCATATTATATTCCATTATTTTTAATGAAGGCTGACCACAGGTCTCACAGAAACACACCAGAGCCGTATCGTTACTGTTCCAAGCTGCTTGTTCCTTATTTTTTTGAACAGACTATTAGTCACACAACACAGGTGCTTAAGAACCCTTGACCACTCAGATATTCTGTCCAGTCCATCCAAATAGCCATTTTCCTTTTTGAAAATCAAGAAATACTGCACGGTAAATCAGCTGCCTTTCCATAGCAGTCTTTAAAAAGCTTCTTTGTTGAACTGGATTCCTTGATAAAATAGGGAAAAAATCATGAGGCCAGCAGGCTGTCCTGGTTTCTTTTTCCAAGTATCTCTGCGGAAACCTTGTGATTGCTGAACCTTTTAAGGGGCAAATCAAAGTTTGCCTTGCCGATGAATTCAAATAAAGGCATGAACTTATATGTATATGTAGCAGCATGCTCGACGTTCAAGGCAGCGATAGGCCTGTGTGTCTATTATGTCCATGCTTTAATGTGTTTCTATAGTACTGAAGGCTTCTGACGTATTGAGCCACCATTTAGTTAGACGAGCGGAGGAGTCAAACGTCTCATCGTCACCAGTGCATCTCACGGTTCCTTGAGTGCCAACAAAAGCTTACGTCAACGGAGCGGCCTAGCAGATAACAGGGATTGAGAGGAGCTCGTATTAAGGGCTACGTGTGAGGGGAGTGAGGCGTGATGAGCGGTGACATACGGCCATGTCCTGATTAAGCAGGGGAAGGAAGGCTTGCTGAAATGCCGCTGCTGCAAGGTATTCTGGGATATGACAGCAAGTGGCAGCATAGCTGATAAGCCTCCAGATACGAAAATCTCACCCGACAGCAGCTACAATATTCAGTGCCATTCTCCCATTGTGTCTTCTGTCAGTCTTTCTTGTGACCCTTTTTAGCAGCAGGCCTTTTCCCCTCACGATTTTCTGTGACTGATCCATCCCTTCTTCACATTGTTGACATGCAGAGCTGCTCATTGTAAGACCGTCTTGCTTCCCCTTGTGGCCGTCTCTGACACTGCAGCTCCTCCTATTGGCTAGTCCACTGACGCTCATGGGGCCAATGCCATAGTGCCCGAACGCTGACCCCACCCCCTTCGGGAGGGATACTGTGAAAGTGACACCACGACGGCCATAGACACAGACAGGAGTGTCACTAGGTGGAGGAGATTATCAGCTGTCAGGTGAACCAGCAACCAGCAAGGCCATCTGAGCAGCATGATGCTAAATGACAACAACAAAGGTAGCATTAGCAAAAGCTGTCCCGCCATAGGGATGCGGCCTACCCTGGCAGGCTGCAGGAAGATGCCCCCACGTGGGCATGGAATCAGTTGGTCCCAAGCTCAGTCATTCACTTTAATTCCAATTGCATATAACCTGCAGCTAAATGTCATTTGCACTGGGATGCACATGCCCCATTAGCCGCTGCAGTAAATAAGCAAGACTTAACTAAGCTGGATTGATGAAGTCGTTTGGTTACGATGTTTAAAACTGGAAGGTAAATGATGAGGCTGCTTAGAGAGATATTTATGCAAATTTGAGGGCTGATGTATGAAAATATGAATAATGTTGTAACGTTAAGTAGAAGGGCAAATAAGAGACATTACCCCAGGGCAGAAGAGGGTTTAATTACCATGTAGCGTAATATGACACAAACACATGTGTTTCTTCCTGTCTTCTTGTAGCTGCTCACCTTACTTGCGTTGATCTAAAATGACTTCCATGGTTTACAGGTTTTAATCTTGCTGTATATTTCAATGGCAGTGGTGGCCTCATGGTTAGGTAAGTGTGCTTTTGATTGAAAGGTTCCTGGTTCAAGTCCCCAACCAGCAGCATACCAGTGAGGTGCTCTGAGTAAGGTCCTGTCCCCACATGCTGCCCCCCAGGCACTAAGTAATAGTAGCTGATTGCCATGGGTTAAATGCAGTGGATGCATTTCATTACTGTGCACTGTATGCTGTGGTATGTCAACCATTATAATTAGTCACTTTAAATTCTTGACACTTGTAAATGTGCTGATTCATGACACCATTCAAGGCAGGAAAGGGTGAATGAGGCACTGATGATTTTTAGTGCTCCGTATCCTCGCTGTCCCACCGGACTTGTGTATATGTATCATACGAGCTGCTGCTACCTTCAGTACTAATTTTGTATGATGGGAAAAATCAAGACTTATGTGATTTAGGTGCCTTCATTTTGTGGAGATACTTGTAGCCCTGCACATCACCTGAGTAACAGCCAGTGTGCCGCTCCTTGCTTTTTGGTGCGCTCCCCCCCTTGCCCCCCCTGCAGAAGATTTCCCCTGAGTACTGTCTCACAGATGGCATTATAGGACAGAAATTGATTTTCCTTTTTATGGAATTTAGGCAGATCTTCAAGATTCCATGTTGACTACGACCAAAAGATGCTCCCTGCTCAGTCCATCGTGTGCTGTTTGCCTGTGCGGTATCAGTCTGCTGTTTGTTGTGGGTCTGCAGCGCACTGTCAGGGACTGGTTTGATCTTAAAGTGTGATTTCCTGTGACGCCAGGCAGGAACTGCCATTTGGAGGTGACCCCGTGACCCCATGACCTCGTCATATGACGCTTCTCATTCTCTGTCTCCTCCAGGCCTCACGGCTTGGGATGCTCTCTGTGTACTACACCTACATCTTCACCTCGCTGGTAAGCACTCCTGCTCCACCACTGCCTCACATATGCTAATGCTAATGGATAACATTAGGGTCGTGCATAATGGGTTCCTGAGTGCTTAAAGAAAAGGGGGGTGGTTCTTGGGACACCTCCCCTTTCCATGGCTAGTGGTTTATCCCTGAGTAACAAAATGGATTCTTAATACATAAATAAACATTTACAGCACTTTCTAAAATTGCTCAATGAAGAGGACTCTTAAAATAACTGAAATAAACAATTGTGGTGCTTCTCGAAATTGCTCAAGTCATTCAGATTACACGGGGCGGGTGGTCTGTGCTTTGTGGAATTATTCAAATGTGATAAACTAATAGCAGTATTTCCAGGAAAAGAAACCATGAGGTGGTGAAATACACGCCTTCTAAATAAGCCACCGTGTGTGTGTATATGTGTGTGTGTGTGTGTGTGTATGTGTGCATAGATCACATTTGAGGACCAAAATGTCCCCAAAGTTTGGTAAAACCTGACACTGACTGGCTAACCTCAATTTTATAAAAATCTTTGTCTGTAATCAAAATAGTAAAAATGGGCAAAGTTTTGTATTTTGGCTGGTTTCTTATGGTTCAGGTTAGGGCTGGGTAAGGGGTAAGGGTGTCGTGATTGGGATTAGGGGTTTTCCCCATAGCGATATAAGGAAGGCCCCCATTTAGATAGGTAAGGCAACTTGTCTGTGTGTGTGCGTGTGCGTGTGTGTGTGTGTGTGTGTGTGCGTGCGCGCGCACGTTTGCGTGTGGTGATTATAAGAGCAGGAGCCCCCACCTCAGTCATGCTGTGTCGCATTATCCTCACCCCCTTCGGCAGCAATACTCGCTGCAAATAAGAATCGACTGCACACTGCCGGTCACGTCCAACATCACTATGTCGTTTTCATCATCCCATTACCAGCAATTCGGCTGGCGAGGTTTTTTTTTTTTTTAAAGATGCAGTACAAACTCTTTAAAGGAACAGAAGAAACAAGCGTTACACTGAAAAGCATAGGGGCAGGTTCATCGTCCTCCTCGCGTGGCGATGTGCATGTTTACATGGACCATGGCCTTTGTAATTCACGTGGATACCACACACCAACTCACACCCCAGAACACACCTGAACCTGCTTCCAAACCATCATTATCTGCAGACAGGGAGAGACGCACTTTAAACTCAATAGACTGTGCGGAATTAATTTTATAGGGCTGAGCAAATCCCGTTTGTTTCTGAGCTGCAGCATCTCATGGCATGTACCCTCCCTGTGAGCGTGCACTTTTATCTGCGACAGCCTGGTGTTGACACACACTGTCACTTTAAAGCAGGCGTGATGTTCATCACACGCCACACCGCCCCCCGTTGGTGCGTCAACCGCCTGAGCTTATTTTTCACCACCTTCGGATTTATCTAGATCGTCCCGGACAGGCAGAAAATTTCCCTGTGTGTGTTTTACAGCTTTAAGGGGATTATCATCTCGAATGAGTTATTTAACATGACATGATGACAAAACGCAGTTCGTGATACGAGAAGTCAGAGAGATAGCAGAGGTTTGAGCCACAAAAATTTGCGTTTTCTTTTTTTTTGAGTGACTATTTACCTAGAGAGTGAATATTTACTTAGAGGAACTGGAACCAGTAAGGGGATTGAAAAGAATCGGATCCTAAGGTATTACACAGCTTCTCAAAAGCTCTGTCTGTAATGGTCACCCTCCTTGTCTTCGTCATGGTGTAGAGTCTGTCTTTCCCCCCAAATTTCCCAGCAGCCCTCTCTGGGGAATATTCCACTGCAGGCTTCCATGAGCTCCTTGCATTTAAACCACCGGCTGCAATTTAATCGGAGGGGCCAACTAATTAGCAATCAGCCGAAGTCCTGCGGTTTAGGAGTCTCAGCCAGGAGATTCTCTGACCTTTATCGCAGTCTGAGGTCTGGCTTTTAAAAATAAACAGCTGTCAGACACTTCACATGCTGCGAAAGTGGCTCACTTGCTAATGTACTAAACCAACTGTGCGGCTTTCATCCCGTCATTACGGGAGATCCGGGACAATGGTTGAATTGTTTTCATTTTTAGGAAATGTAGAAGAAATGATGCAACTGAAAAAAAGCATTTTTAATGTAAAGTTGCACTAGTTTGCTAGGGGTCTTTGGGGTACTCTAAAGACTGTATCCCAAACGACTGACCACATTCAACAGTTGTACTTGGTCTTCCTTATACAGTGGTACTTCAGTTCTTGAACTCATTAGAACTCAAATTTTTTAAAAGTCGAACCAACCGGTTTGAAAAAAAATTAGCTAGAACTCGATCTGAATCTCAGAAGTCGAACCATGAATGCAAACCTAAGATAACTTGTACGCTCAGGGAAATGAGTCACCCAGCACATCTCTCAGCGGAAACAAAGGGTAACGCTTCAGTCTAAGCCTCGCGTTCACTGTGATAGCATCGTGCATGTTTACACTAGCTGAATACATATATTTAGACAGTAAAAATACATTTAGACATTGTTTTTTTTTAACTTTACACATTGTTTGGATCCATTTATTTTCTTACTTTACAAATTACTGTTCTGATAAATGTGCTTAGATGTGTTTAGTACAGTATACGGTCTTGTTTTATCCTGTTCATTTTGTGTTTAAATGCTAAAAAAAAAAATATTTAGGTGTAATTTCTTTGGGGCCGGGAACCAATTAATTGGTTTTCCATTATTTCTTATGAGGAAAATTTGATCACAACTTGAACTTTTTAGGATTTAATCCAGAGTTCTGAACGGAATAAATTCGAGTTCTGAGGTACCACTGTATATGCTTGATATCACACACTAAGTTGTACTGGTATTCGGGGGAGCCCCTTGGCTCCTGCTCTTTTCCCTTTTTTCCAAGCTCTCCCTTGCCCTCTACTGGATAGGCCTTTGGAAGATGGATGGACGTATGGATGGATGAATGATTTGTGAGGAGGGGTTCAGGCTTGCTGTCCTTCACAGGAGACTGAGCCGGCTGATCTCCCTGGTTCAGGTTTGCTCAGCACACCTGTTCCCTGCTGTGACATTGATTTATATGGGTTTAGCAGTTCAGCAGCTAACCCAGACCAGCTCCCCATAGCCCAGCGATGCCAGTCTCAGCAGTATGCTTCCCAGGCTGCTCACCTTGCAGTGTTTTACTTTACATGCACGTCACTCTTCTTTGAAGACCCTCCTCTGCATTTGATACTAGGGGCTTCTGTTGTTTTCTTCGTGCTGGTGTCTTTTTGGTGTTTGTTTCACCTGCCTTGATAAGAATTTAATTCCCCAGCAGTTAAAGGTACTCAGGACACCAGGGTCAGTGAGCCGCCCTTTGGTTTCTTATCCAGCACCCTTGCTGTACATTTGAACCAGCAGCATTATTGTTGAAGTCTGGGTCCCTGACTGTCATGTTCTCTTCTGCCCCTAGAGGATGGAAGGAGTATAGCTTCAGTTTACAGAGCCTCTTAGTTTAAAAGGAGTCATCCATCTTTTCTGCAGGCCACGTAGATTTATGCTTTTGTGTGGCAAATTAAACACAGCGAATGTGGTAAAATAAGAGTGCGACATGATTAAGAGGCTGTTGGGAGAATTACCAGTATGAACTTTAACAAAAGGCCCCCAGAGAATTATCGGTATAAACGTTATTAATGGACACATGATAAAATTACAAGCATGAACTTTAATGAAAGACGTGGTGAAAGAGCAGCATAAACTTTACTGCACTGTAACACACAGTAAAAGATTGATATGTGTGTTGAGAGCACACAGGCATTTTTTGTCTGTCTTGGTCGGTATGGCCAGCTGGTCTCCCGGCGCTAATAGATAAGCGAGGTCTTCACGATGGCTGGACCAGAGAGCCTCCACACTCTGTGTAACTTATAGATCTGTACAGATAGCCTCTGGAAAGGAGAAAGCTCTCTCCACGTCCTGGAAAACTCCGCGACAGATTGCCGGCAGGGAGTGTCTGCGCAGCAGCCGAACTAGCGTGGCAATCGATGCAAATGTGAAACGAATGACGCTTCACGCTTATTTGGTTTAAAATGGCAGCATGCTGAGCTAGCTTACTTTAGCGTGCATCCTGGAGGCTTGGCATGAATTATGCCACGTCGTGCGTGCAGTAATTAAATCTGTTTTCAGGCTTGATACGCATCCGATAGACAAGCCCACACTCTGGGTTTTTGCATTTCCTCATCGCCCAAGAGGGACTTTCACTTCACTCTGCGTTTCACTTGTAAATAAATGAGCGCAGACTCCTGAAAGTCACCACCGAGCTGGAGTGAAGGTCTGAGGATGAGGGGAGGGAGAGAGGCGGAACAAGCAGGAATTGATACAGGGATACCCCTGGAGGGCGGTTGATTTGGTGGGATTGATATGTCCGGGTTGATTTAGTGGGATTGATATGTTCGGGTTGATTTGGTGGGATTGATATGTCAGGAGTTGATTTGGTGGGATTGATATGTTAGGGGTTGATTTGGTGGGATTGATATGTTAGGGGTTGATTTGGTGGGATTGATATGTTCGGGTTGATTTGGTGGGATTGATATGTTCGGGGTTGATTTGGTGGGATTGATATAGCAACGTAGCCTTGGGAGGCTGTTAGGTGAACTGTGTCCTGCTTAGCAGCAATTGATACTGCAAAACAACATGTGGGAGTTATAAGGGGGTCATGACCTGCCTAGCTGGGATTGATACATCATTACAGACTGGGGGGAGGCTGTGAGAGGGCTTATAACTGACTTGTTAGCAGGATTTATCTCTGGTGTCTGTATCTAGGGCTTCTATTATGATGTCTGGGTTTCATGCTGTGGTTTGTCGACTGGCATCGTTTTCACATCCCAGTTTTTATCTGGTTCCAGGGTTTCCTGCCAGTTTCTAACTGCACTTCTATTCCTTCGCCTCCTGATAAGTTCGGCGTGCATTTCGGCCTCTGGTTTCGAGCTGCATTCGCTTGCAGTTTGGTTAGCTGTCACCGCAGGTCCACGCCAATACGGAATATGTGATTTGGGGACAGATAGTGGCACTCTAGCATCAAATGATCTGGCTTGATAAAACCCCACAGATTGGTTCAGGTGGTTGGGTTTCTCATACGCCTGTCTGGCTTTCATGTCTCGCAACGGATGCGGTTTGGTGTCTGAAAGCTCGGCGGAGGGCTTGCTGTGTTCAGAGAGCTTCCTGCTCGATGGAGTGTAGGCTGGATAGGGAGGCTTGCAGCAAGAACACTCAAGGGCAGATCTACATTCACTGCCTATCTTAAGTACTGCACTTAGAGTGAGAGTTTCTAGTGTATGACTAGAGTAATAGTTCAAAACTGGAAAGTATGAATGAAGTATTTTTTTTTGGACCCTGAAGGCATGACTGGAGTACCACCATTAGCATGGATTACTTCAGTCCACAGTCAGAAATGTGGAACTGTAAGCAGCAGGGTGATAAATGCAGTGACACTGAATCAGCTCTAGGTGGGAGGTGTTGGCATTGTGAGCACGTGTGTGCGTGGCATTCCTGCTGCCTGGGGAGCTGACAGTGCGTGGCGCACACTGGGGGCGTGTGTGCGTGCCGGCATGCACCCAGGGAAGCGTCTTCTCCAGGGAACTCATTACAGGTTCCCGGATGCAGAGATGTGGGCCGTGTGGCTGTCGCTGTGTCCGGGGAGGCCGGTGACCTCAGAGACGATGTCAGAGGACGACAGAATGGCTAATTAAATACAAAGACACACAAAGTCGGGCTCATCGCAGTGTCGGGGGGGTAGAAGCCAAGGGGTGTGGAACACAAGCAGTGGGGCTAGCTGTTAACGGACTGGATTATTCTGGTAAAGTCCAGCCGGGCAAATGATGAGGGAACTGTTAAGTGTGTGATAATAATAGTAGTTAATAACGGGACATGGGGAGAGCCTGCTTTGCTCTGCCCTGTTTCCCTGCTCCTGGCCTCCTGGTTACCATGTCAACGCTGCACTCAGGCCCAGCATAATGGCATGGTGGACCCGGGGAGGTGTGTGTGTGTGTGTGTGTGTGTGTGTGTGTGTGTGTTAATGCAAAGGCAGTGGTTGGCAGCTGTGTGTATCCGGTTGCATAAAACACGTACATTACATGCAGCTTATTTACTCAGCTTTTCAATGCTGCTCTAGTCTGTACTGATTTCTGTACCAGAGCGATTGTTGGCTGATGTCCTTCCCCTTCCAGGAGTTCTCTCTGTTACGACTGGACGAGGTGGCAGACCAGCACGTCACCATCGTGGGCTTCTCCGTGTTCAACCGCTCGCACCCACGCTTTCAGGACTTCCTCGTCAGCCTGCACCGCTCTTGGCAGGAGAACTGCGACCACGCCCCCTTCGCTGGGGTGCCGGTGAGGAGGGGGTGGGGATGTTTTAGGTCTTGGGTTGTCAGTGGGCCCTTAGAGACGGTGTTGGCTTCAGAGTGGATTTGGGGGCATTTCTGGGACCAGCTGGCCATCAGGACCCCGGTCAGGTGACCCATGCCTACAGATTACTGGTGATTCTGCAGTTGGGCGCTGATGAGCAGATCTGGGGTGTTGGGAGAGGTGGGGGGGCATGTAAGCAACATTATGCTGAGTACGTCAGATCCAGCAGGCAATGGGCTCAGACTGGGGGGGGGGGTTTCGCAGTCCAACCTCTCTTCACACACAGACACACATACACACACACACACAGACAATCTCACACACACACACACACACACACACACACACACGGACACTCCCCCCTGACAAGCGGCAGGGCACAGAGCAATTTCTCCCAACATAAGCTGTAAATGAGCCCCCATTTTCCCGTTATCCTGAACAAACTCGCTCTGCCCCCTGCAAAATGAGCCCCTCGCCTCACATTGGGAAGCGCAGCCTGAGTGTACTGTGTAATCGAGACCCCCCCTTCCTGGGGAGGCTGCCCCCCCCCCCTTCTAAACACCTACCTCCCTATCCAGAGGCTCCACCTTGCTGCAGTAATACCCTGAGCCTGGGGGTGAGTGTGTGTCTGTGTGCATGTGTGTGTTTGCGACTGTGCGTGTGTGTGTGTGTGTGTGTGTGTGTGTGTGCATGTGTGTGCTTGTGATGTGTGTGCTTGTGTCTGTGCGTCTCTGTGTGCATGTCTGTGTGTGTACATGTGTGTGTGTGTGTATGTGTGTGTGTGTGTGTGTGTGTGTATGTGTGTGTGTGTGTGTGTGTTTCATGGCCGTTCCAGCCCTATGTGTGCTGTGCTGCTCCCCCAGCTGTCCTCTGCGCTCCTCTTTGACGCGGTGCATGCAGTGGCGGCGGCCGTGCAGGAGCTGAACCGCAGCCAGAGCGTTGGAGCTACGCCTCTGTCCTGCAAGTCGCCCCGCATCTGGGAGCACGGCACCAGCCTGATGAACTACCTGCGGATGGTGAGTCGCCCCGGAGCCGCTTCCCGCAGGCGCCAGCATGGACCCGTCTGGCCCTGAGGCGCCACTGTGCCCGCTCCCCCCGTCCTCCTAGCTGTTGTGTTGATGCGACCCTCAAGGGGGAAGGGGGAGCAATTTGACTTTGCCGTGCTACTCCCCCCCCCCCACCCCCAAAGACCCGGTTTTCAATCTTCATCCTAGAATTTGTCATGAACTCGGCGACAGCAAATTTATTTACGTCCCCACAACACAGCAAAGAGGGGAAAAGTATGAATTGAAAACGGCCCCCGATTTCTGAGGAGAAGATTAAATACAGTTTGTGTGTGAGATGTTGGCAGGTAATAGCCTGCGGGAAGCTGGGCTGCCGGATCTCAGGAGGGTTCTGCTGTTGTACCCTTGCGAAACCTACTTAACACAAATCGCTCCTGTAAAATATCCAGATGTGTGAATCACTGGACAGAATCATGAGGCACTTTGGATAAAAATATGAAGAAGCGAGAAGTTATAATACCTATTATATTAAGAATAAAACTGCAACTCACAGCTCAGTAGTAAGAATCATCCAGAGACTTTCACTATTACTATAACGGAGATTAATGTTAACAATAAGACTGGCATATTGATCCTTATCTAATTAATGACTAACTAATGACTTGGCCTCAGTTTTGCTCCAGATTGCCAGGTAAATGAAAGGATTCCTCATTATCTGACTGGTCAAGGTCCAGGGCCAGTGACCTTATTGGCGTCCAAACTGATCCACTCTTATGCCCTGCTATTTAGCTGTGAGTCTTGGTTGAGTTTGTTGCGTGCGAGTATGTATGTGCATGTACACTTTTGGTTTCTGTTTTTGCTCTTGTGTGTGTGTGTGTGTGTGTGTGTGTGTGTGTGAGCGAGCTCTAACTGGAGCAGAAGGACCAACTTTGTCTTTCCTATTGGACAGGTAGAATTGGAAGGTCTAACTGGCCACATCGAGTTCAACAGCAGGGGGCAGCGGTCCAATTACGCCCTCCGCATCATGCAGAGCAGCAAGGAAGGGCTAAGGCAGGTAAAGTGCTATGATCATACACACACACACACACACACATGCTGGACAGCTCCAGAACATGTCATGAAAAGCCCCTTGCCTTCTTCTCTGAGGGGGCATTAAAGACCATTACTAAGTACTAATTAATGTCCCAGAGGGGTAAGTTTAGAGTGGAGGCAGTGTGTGGCTCAGCAAGTCGGGACTTTGTGCCTGTGATCAGAAGGTTGCTGGTTCAAATCCCTGGGTTAGCAGAGTGGATTTGCTGTTGGGTCTGTCAGCATGGCCTTTAACCCCCAATTGCTCCAGTGACTGTCTTGCCCTGCTCTCTCAATAGATATCAGCATTTGCTGAAAAAGTCAGCACACAGGGGATGGGCCTGATAAAGTGTAGCGGGGGGGCCTCTTTACCTGCTGATTGGCTCCAGTCCTCCTTGGAATGCCATCCCCAGTATGGAGAAACTCTGGTGCACCCCAATGAACTCCATCCCAGCTCCAGGTGTTCCCCTGGAGACCACACTCTGGGGGTCCAGCGTCCCCCATTTGACAGCCTGCTACTCCTCCCTTGTAGGGTACCAACCTGCGGGAGAAGCCCCCGCAGCTGCGCTTTGCTGACACGGCCCACCATGCTAACCGACCCGATGGGGGCCGTAAATCCACAGGAGTGAAGCGTAAAGCTTTACTCGTTAATGCGGATGCCGTAATGAGGAGCGCCAGCCTCTAATGGGACCAGGACGCAGATGGCACCAATACTGGGATTAAGCTGTAAAAGCAAAGCACCTTTACATGTATATTCATTGGCTGATTAGCGCTCCAAGAATGCAGCTCACCGCCGAAGGCTCATGCTCACCACGTGTCTCTGATTTACGCTCTCTGGAACAGAACGGACCAGGGGTGAGACTAGATCAGTGTTTCTCAGCCCAGTCCTCCGGAACCTCCACACGGGTCACATTTTTGCTCCCTACCAGCTCCTCCCAGACATACGGGTTCAGAAACACTGGACTAGATTGTGGCGAGCAGCATCTCATTTTTAGGTATTAATATGTTTTTAACCATGGCGCCCCCTGCTGGCTTCTCTCAGCCCAGCGCTTGTGTTTTGTCTTTCGGACTGACAGGCCTTTTCAGATTGAGTGAGGAAATGGGGTTGGGGGGGCGTCTTTAACTAGAATTAGTACTGGGTCCCTCCTGGCATATGATTTACTAATTAAGTCCATTAGTGGAGGGGGTTAATCAGGGTCCTCAATTAAAGCATCGACATCTCAATGATGGAGCTGTTAGACAGAAAGGTTAAGTGTGTGTGTGTGTGTGTGTGCGTGTGTCGGAGAGCAGACGGCCTCCACGAGACTCATGTTTGCTGAGTCTGACAGAAGCCACTTAGCACAGGCCACCTGAGTGCTGTCCGGCCAGCAGAGGGCACTGTTTCCCAGGCACCCCAGGCATTGTGCATCTCTGTCGATTAACCTTCAGGCAGAGTGAAGACACCTGCGGGAAGTGTGAGATGAGGAAACAGAATTAACTTTTTTTTTTTAACTGAGCACCTTGTAAAGGCTCGTCTTCCCCAGGGGGCTGGACCTGTGCAGTCGGAGAGTATGTATGGTGTGATGGAGCCCACAGGAGAACGACTGACCTTCCCATCGCATTTGTATTGACTGTGAAGGCATGGCGAAGTGGATTATGGGTAACAGAGAGAGAGGTCAGAGTGCAATTATAAGGAGGCGGGCTACAGTGCAGTCTTCAATTACCATCCCTTCACCAAGTGAGCATCCGCCAACTGCCGGAGATCTGGGTATTTTTAGGTGTTTAATCCTCAGTACTGATCCAGGGAAGGGCTTTAAGCTCCATTCTGGACATGTTCTGATTCAAAGAGAAAATGTGTTTGGAGAAAACAAATGAAATCTTCACAGGAAATTGGAGCCCCTGTTTTCATCTACGCTCGTAATGCCGTTAAATGTTTGTTATGCTGTTTACTGTGGTATGATATTCGGGTGGGGGGCGGCTGCCCTGTGTGTCCCCCTTTGCTCTGCTTTCTGATCACAAACCAGGTCCCCAGTTCCCTCTCATCCCGTCCAATCAGCACCTCCTAGGCACGCGGGTCGGATGCCTTGGCAGGCAGGAAATGGGTGTCGGTGTCATGACGAGCCGAAGCCCCCAGCGGGGGCAAAACAGTGGACACGGCGATTTCGCGATGGTGCCCTTGCGCCCGGCCCATTTCTGAGGCGCAAATTGAAATTCGCATCACATTTCAGGGAACGTCTGCTTTCTGTTTGCCCTCCTGTGTCATGTGACAGCAGCCTGCAGGAACAGTGGAAGGACCACCCCGATCGAGAACGCCGGCGATTCGGCTGTCTCTGGCGGGACGGCACTGCCAGCGCCGTGGCAGCGGCACAGTTAAAGTAACCGCAGTTAACTGGCTTTAATTCGCCAACTCAGAGCCTTCCAGGGAGCTGCTTTTGGACCTTAGAACCCAAACTCTTACAGTGACGTAATGCCGGCTCTTTCAGTGGCGTGACACCAGGGCCGCTTAGACGGTGAAGCTGTGAGATGCGTGATTCACATCAAGCAGGGGGAAGCGCTTGCCAATTAAATGATGGTATCTCGATGACGAAAGCATCATTTCCAGCCAGAACCCTAAGACATCCCGTCTGGCCGCTCGGCGTAATCACTGTAATGCCTCTCCGGCAGCAGCGGCACCCCGGTGTCAGAATCTGCCGGAGGTAATCCTTCAAGCTCCGCTTCACTGACCCCCCCAACCTCCCCCATTGATTTTACAGCCCTTTTCACAGCAAACGCCTCTCGGCACCCCTTCCCGGTCAGAGAGTCTGGGCCGTGAGCTACACAGTCTGCGGCCTTTAACAAGAAGCAGCCTCTGATCGATAACAATGTTTTTTTTTTACGCTCTCACACATCACACAGCTTGTCTTGGTGTTTTGCCCACAGATCTGCAAAAAATTTTGCCCCTTTGCTAATGGGGGCTTTTTGGGTGCCCGGGGTGCGAGGCCTACCTCCCCCCGCCTCAGCAGGAATGTGGCAAGCAGGATTCTCAAGGTCAAACTGAAAAGAGAATATCTTCCATGGACCCATCTGTTAAAAAGTGTTTAATTCATGGTATCAGTTTCTTCTAATTAAGCATAATAATTTTAATGAACATGTTATGGTTGCAGTTTCATAAATTACTTGTGCTGGTGACGCTCCTTTTATGGAATTAAGCTGGCTTATGGTGCACTGGGGAAGGTTCTGGAAAATACTGGAACAGCTTGTGGTGTATGACTGAATTGTGGGGTCAGTGAGGACAGCTGTGTGAGGATGATGATGCTGTGTGTGTTGGGGGGGTTCGGTCTACGTCAGGTGTGTGTGTATATATGCGCATTTGTGGGGGGATGGGGGGTGTATTTAACATGGAACATGGTTACTTTTTACACTATTTGAACAAAAGTATTGGGACACCTGGCCATTACACATACTGTACAGGAACTTTTATGACATCCCATTATAAATCCATAGGCATCAATATGGAGCTGGTCCCCCCCTCTTCATTTTGCCCATTCATCCAGAAGAGCATTTTTCAGGTTCTAGTTCATCCTGAAGGTGAATCAGGGCTCCGTGCTGGAACAGAAAAGGGTTTTTCCCCAAACTGTTTCCACAAAGGTGGAGGCATAGAATTGTCCAAAATGTCTCAGTATGTAGACACATTAAGCTCCCTAATCCACAAGAGGTTGTTTTCCGGGGCTGGGCTTGGCCCCTTAGCTCCAATGAACAGAACTTTTAATGATTAGCTTAGCTTGTGTAGGACAATTTTTGAAGCGGCAGATACCGCAGACAATGTGCTCAGACTGGGGGACATTTTTCAGGCCTACACAAAACAAACCTTAATTTTGGGAAAAGCTGTGAATACAATGAAAAAACTAAAAACACCACAAGTCTTGTATTTTGCTTGGTTACTTATGGTTAGGGTTAGGGCTGTGTAGGGGTTATGATTAGGGTTACGCCCATGGAAATGAATGGAGGGTTGCGACAATGACAGGAATAGAGTGGTACCTTAGAACTCGAACTTAATTCGTTCAGAACTCCGGATTGAATCCTAAAAAGTTAGAGTTCTGATCGAATTTTCCCCATAAGAAATAATGGAAAACCAATTAATTGGTTCCTGG
>JAODJW010000036.1:12023670-12044030 GCA_026777045.1 Hyperopisus bebe | reverse complement strand
TGTCATCCTTCCATCCACCCCCCCCCCCCCTCTGGGTGCATCAGATCTGTTACTAAGAGGCCAGGGGGCTGTGAACGTGAGCTGTATGTCTCCACAGTCGGCTATAGTGAGGGCAAAACCAGCCTTCTTCAGCAGGAACGTCCATGAGGCAATCTCAGCAGAACCTTCCAGTGCATGATGGTGGACTGCCGTCTAAATAGTTTGCTGCAGATTATGCAGCACTGACAGACCTACCGACAGCGCCGCAGACAGAGCCTCTCCATATGGCACTATGGCCGGTGCTCTCCTGGTTGAGAACATTGCATTTAAATGGCGAATCGGCAGCAGGTGGCAACGTCCCTGCCTGTTAAAAACTTCATTATAAATGCTAATGGATGTCTCCCTCCTACCCTTCTGACATCTGTAATAATGTCGGGACTGGTTATTTACCCCAGATTACATGTTAAAGTGATTTATTTCTGTTCGAGGCGCTACTACAGTGGGGGCGAGATGGAAATGGGCAAGTTGAGTATAATGTTATTTCAGAAGGAAGACAGCAGTAAATAAGGTGGCTTTTCATCAGGCTGGGAGCTGTCGTCGATGGGACCCTGGTTCTGATGTATGACTGTATCAACGGAGGCACCCTCAGTCACGGTCGTCGTCTCAGATTCCGGCTGCTGTAACTGTCTGACCAGTGGGTTTGATGCAGTGGCATTGGACCCTTGGTGCTGCCAACAGTGTGTGTGTGTGTGTGTGTGTGTGTGTGTGTGTGTATGTGTCCCATTCAGCCCAAATGGACTCCTGGTCTTCAGGTTGCCATTCAACCTCTAATGACAGCGTTGTTAATTAACAGGCTTGTTAACTAGCTCTCTCGGGGGAGTTTCATATCGGGTTCTTTAGTTCTAGTAATATGACAGAGGTGAAGAAAGCAAAGATGCAGGCTGGTTGTCCATCAGCCTTCAGACGTACACTCATAGTGTGCGGAGCTTTCCTGTACCTCCCCTTATCCTACGTACTGGGCAGAATTTGGCTGCTGATTTTTATATGATTTATTTTCCTATGTTGTCATTTTTATTCCACTCTAATATATTGTTTGAAAACAGTCCATTACAGTTGTGTCGCCTCTTTTTTCTTACATCCCTCCGTTCATTGGCACATAGAAACGATCCAGTCAAAAACAAGGTTGCATAATATTATTATATTAAATCATGGCTGACTAAACAAGAATCCTCTAGAGCATTCTTGGGCTGTGAACTGACATCTCTGCAGTGTAAACAATCTGATCTGAAAGGGAAATGAATTCTATGCCACGACGAACATACATGCATGCATATGTTCAAACAGCCGGCTGGCTGGCAGAGACTAATCAGGAATGGACCAAAGATATTCAACAGATGATTGACTAATGAGATACCTGGCTTCTTTCAGCCTGGCTTGCTTGTGAGAAGCATCTTTTTACGCTTTTTATGTCTTGATCTGGTCCTTGAACTTCTTTCAAGCCGAGTTGCTCTTCCACCCCATCACTGTGCACATCTGGCAGCACCGCCTAACAACTCCACGATGACCTTGTCCTCGCTAAGCTAACTCTTCTCGCCTTGCGTTGTCAATGCACTGCCAGACAGCATAAATTTCACTTAGCCTGCCCATAGCTATGCCCTCAATTGTGTCAGTGATGTTTCCAGTGAGGTCAATGCTTCAAAAGTTTTATGGAGCCAAGTTTGTGTTCAGAAAAACTGGGTTCTCTCAGCTGTTCTTCCATGTACCACCACTATGTGGTGCTGCCTAAGTTTTGGCACAGTTTATCTCAAAATGAAACAAGTCTCAGATCATCACGTATACAATGTTCCTGGGAAGTTTTACAAGGATTCATCAAAAACTTTTTGTTACTGTGTTCAAGTATCTTCTGTAGTCACCCTTTCCTTCCATTGCTGCCGCCTAGGGCTGCTGCTTCAGTTTTGGTGTAATTGAAATGAATCTTAAAATTATATCAGGTATAGATATTTATCCATATGTTTCTGTGAAGTGGAAACAAGTTCCACCAAATACTCGTTGTGTTTCCACGTTCACAAGGTTAAGTGTCCTTTATGAGGACCCTCCCCTTTGCTGCCACTAACAGTGTTGCTTCAGTTTTGGTGCGATTTATCTCAGAATGAATTGAATCTCAGACCTTCTCCTAAAAGAAGTTCATGTGAAGTTGAAAAAGATCCAACAAGTACTTTTTGAGTTATCACACTAACAAAATGAGTGTCTACTGCTGCATTTTTTTTGCTACCATTATTGAAGCTACTGCTCAAGTTGTGGTGTTGTCTCAAAATTTTATCACTTCCAAATCTTCATACATACAATTTGTCCGCAAAGTTCGAAAAAAATCTATGAAATATTTTTGAGTCGTCACACTAACAAGACCAGTGTCTGAGGCTGCCCTGCTTTTTGGTACCACTAAGTCGCACTACTTCGTTTTGGCATAATTTGTCTCATAATTAATTCCACATCTTTACCCTTGTAAAAGATCTGTGAAATACTTTTTGAGTTATTGCATTATCAAGATAAATGACTGCAGCACTGGACCAGTCCCTAAGGCATACATATTTCCTGTACAGAGAATACAATAGAACAAAGATATATTACAGTAAACTGACAGACCATGTCATGTTCCGCTAACAGCAGACAGGATTCTAATCGATGTGAACTTTTTTGCGGC
Organism: Hyperopisus bebe; assembly: GCA_026777045.1. Lineage (NCBI taxonomy): Eukaryota > Metazoa > Chordata > Actinopteri > Osteoglossiformes > Mormyridae > Hyperopisus > Hyperopisus bebe. The sequence goes on along the minus strand of JAODJW010000036.1, from coordinate 12,041,350 downwards.
AGGAAGAGGTCATTGAGTGGGCGGCCTTCCGGTGTAATGAGAACAAGTTAGAACTTAGAACCTTCGTGGGTGGATGTGAGCCTGTCACAGCCAGCAGCAGCAGGCTTTTGAGCTCAATTGGTTAACTGTCGACAAGCACCTCATGCTTGCTGTTGCCTTCAGCTAGCATCACCATAACTGCCGCACTATCTTGCGTTTTCAAACAACCTGGAAGATTTTTTTGTCACGCAACGGACAGTGAAGAATCAAAGACTCAAAATTGAGTGTGTGTTTGTTTCGACCTCCTAACTGCTAACCAGGATGAGATAAAATGGAGAAGCTGTCGAGTTCCTTTTCGGTTGTGTTGCTCTTTGGTTTTGCTTTTACAGGATTTTAAAACGCCTTATAATACTGTCTTCTTTCTCATCATTCACGGTGGCATCGTTAAAAACCCCTCTTGAGGCACTGTGGGACTTCCTTTGAGGATATTGCATTGATAAACAAGATGACTCGCATGATTAATGTCGACTGATGTACACTTCCTGACCAATTTATGCAAATGGACCTCGTTAAATGCAGCTTAAGCATGAGTACAAAAAGCATGTGATTTTGATGCATCGCAGATCACCACAGGCCACACGCGTGACTTTCAGTAGCTGCTGTTTCAAGCCAGGTGCCATTGACCTTGTTCGCTCTTCAGCAAAAAGTAAAATGGACGCCTATTTGCTCACATAGTGCCCTCAGTCCCCGTTTTGCACCCTGATGTCCCCTTACTTGGAGAACACCAATTACCCCCAGCTCTGTAAACATCCTGAAAGTGGCGAACTTGATGAAATTAAATGTAGTATTGTAGATAAAAGAGCTCACAGGCCAGCACTGTTTTCCTAAAACCCCAAAATCAGATTTTAAACATTTATGCATTATAAAACTGACACTTTAATCTGTTAAATCTTCTCATTAAATCCTTTACAATCCCATTCATAGAAATTGGTTTAAAAAATTAATTTGGGTCAGAAGTGATGGAGATTAAAAATTATAACTTAAGCTTAGTGTGTTTTTTTGCTCTTATCAGAAAGACCAGATGACAGGATTTTCAGACTCATCTGTTCAAATATGTAGGATTTGAGTGAAAACTGACATAAGGATTGTCTGTTAGACTTCTTTGCCCCCAACTTACTAATATCTAAATATCACACATTTCCATATACTACTCATTCTGCTCTGATTTTCACCGTACATTTTCAAAGCTGATATACCTTTTTACAGGTCTGTAAACTTTTGTAGACAACTTACATGAAATCCTATTCCATGTCGCGTCTGTTAGATAATTCTTCCTGGAATGTTAGTGCCATCCAATGGACGAGTCGTAGTACTGCAGTGCAGCACGGAGACTTTCCATTCAGGAGTTTCTTTCCATTCAGGTTTTCCATTAAGGCCATCTGGTGGTAAACCGATATACTGCACATAACCAACATCTTGAATTGGCTGGTTTAATTTGTTTGGTATCCTCGGAAGTGGCTGAAGTTTCTGTGATTTCAAGGTTTCTGAAAACTGCCCATTTTAACAGATTTCAAGTAAAATCAATAAAATAGCAACCTGATTTCCATTTTTTTATTCGTTTGTAGTTCTACTCTACAATAAGAGCATTCTTCGGGGAAAAAAAACCATTTTGCACGTGACGCGTTTTGACTTAGCCGCTCCACTTGCACTGCAGGGCTGGCCAGCCTCTGACCTCCAGGACGGTGTCCCAGGAGGATCCGAGTGGATTCAGGTTGAACTCGGACAGCACGCTCTTCAACTCCTGGTGAGTGCAGGTGCTCTCCCCCTGCCACTTCTGTCGCTCTCCAGCCAAGAGGTCTAGTAGGTTGTCCAGGCAATCCTGAAAAACAAGAGGAGCACTTTGACTTCTGGAGGATCTGGGGGGGCAGCTAATAAGGATGAAACTCATTCTCACATGCAGGATCTTCTCATAGTCGCTGTCCATACGATCTAGCCTCTCTTGCAGGTGAGTGATAGTGGCATCCTTCTCCTCTGCCATCCTCTTCTGCGCATCTCTCTCTGCGCCCAGCTGCTCTCTGCACTCGGCTTGCAGCCCAAAACGTCACAAATCAGCAAAGAGCATCAATTCCGTGTTCCATTTAACAAGTCAAAGCAGCACAAGAAAAATGCAAATGTGCTGTATAGCCGGGAAAAAAATAGTCAAATATCAAATACATCGCTGTTAAGTCCTCGAAATCTAAGCTCCTCCAGTTTAGTCCACCCTCACCATGGCTAAACTGGCAGGTTGTGGGGCAGAAGGAAGGCGCACACACAAAACGAATCGGCCTTACCGAGTTGCTGGGAAAGATCTCTGACCTCAGTCTCCAGTCTGTTAACTTTAAGCTCCATTTCCCTCTGCGTCCTAATATTCTGCCGGTTGAGTTCTAACCGAGAAGAGACATTCTTCGAAGCAGCAGTGTTGCAGTTGTGGAAAATCAATAAGCCGTTCCAGGAAATAATGTGCAATATAAACAGGCATTGCTGATGCAAAACCCCTGAAAATCTAGTCAGTCAGGTACTCGGGTTCCATCACCTTATGTGTGAGTGTTTATTTTATTAAACCTTAGTAACAATACAATGCTCTAAACAGTTTGGGGGGAGGGGGTATGCGGGGTTGCCATGACTACAGCGTAGCCTGAAAGGGGTTTCCGCAGGGTACCTGTAGTAATGTCCCGTTTATCACGCTGTCCCTGCATGACCTTCTGCTCGAGCTCTCGCACGCGGGACCACAGGTCTGCGCTGGTGCTCTGAGCTCTGCGCACGGCCTCCGCCCGGAGGGCTGACATACACGCACGTATGCACATACTTAGTACCATATTTTACACTCGTATTATGTTACACAGCCTTAAGCACGCTTTCACACACAAAGAATACTGTGAGAAGTTTACCCAGACGCTCTTTCAGCACCGCTACCTCCACATCGTTTCGCTTGTACTTCTCCCAGAGATCCTTTCTATCGTCTAGGACTGTTTCGGGTAAAAAAAGGTTTATTTGAATATTATGTCATAACGTGATGTTTCTACGCGCCATGCACTATTTAGGGAGTGAATTTCACGTTTCAGTGTAACGTGCATTTGAATAAGGCAGATACCAGATCATGCAAAACCATATAACTAAACATAGCAACACACAGCTATTGTTCCCTATCACCTGGAAAACAACCTAAATCAAAATAAACGAGATGTAACAAGTCTGTCTGCTCTTTATTCCTGCTCACTGCCGTCTCTAATGTTTAATATATACCAATGTTCCAAAACATAGGCCCTATATTATGAAACAAGCGATATGTATAATACAGTCGGAATTACCTTCACCCGATTTCTTCTTTTTCTCAGTTGTATTCACTTTTGATATACCTTTTTTCTTCGGAGGCATAATAGACGTTTTTTTGGAAAGTGCTTTGTGCTGTAGGAAGGCGAAGAAGAACTTTTGAAGTCGTGATGACTAGTACGAGAACATTTCTATATAGCTATACACAAATACCTCGCTTTTTTCTTCACAATAGGCTATATGTGTGTATAAAACTTTTATTCATTCAACGTCCTAGTATTACCAACATAACCTGTTCTGTTTGTATTAATACTGTTTTATTGTAAAAGGTAGCAAGCCTTACCGGGCAAGATCCCTATTCTTAAAACAGGAACCGGCTTTTACGAGGTTTGAAATGAAGTCTGGACAACCGGAGACACCTTATTTACATGTGCTTACCGGTATATATATCACTGGATTGCGTTTGTCATTGCTTAGAAACAGCAGGCTACCAACCCATATGGTAACAGCATAACAGTCTTCAAATAAGATTTTCCAAAACACCGTACAACTGTAAACACTGAGACATTACATTTAAAGACAGCAACTTTATTGTTTCATCTTAAAACTTCCTCAATTCACCTAGGGTGAATATCCGGCGTTCTGTATCAGCCCGGTTCTGGCTGTTACTGCATTCCACATCGTGTCTCAGTCTCTCGGAACCATTAAAGGTGCCGTATCATGTAGACCTATTTTTAAAACATTTCATTCTCGTTTTATGAATCCTTTATCAATTTTTGTTCAACAATACATAGCCTATATATTCATACTGATACTGATTTCCAACAGCGCCACTAATTGTTCTATTGGTGCGATGGTAAATCGAAAAAACGAATCCCAGTTTCTTAAACTCAGCAGTCTTCTGATAAATTCTGCAATTTCCATAGCGGTAACTGCTATGCATATTCTCACTTTAGTATCCGAAACATCCGAAATCTATTGTGTTTTAGAAAACCAATGTTTCAGAAATACTATGTTCTCAACTATTGTTGTTGTTGGTGTTATTGCTTGTATTAAATGTATCTCATGCAGCTAAAACGGTCATTCAACCCTTCAGTTAGCCGCATAAACTTGTGTTATGTATAAAGGGGGAGTGTTTGGGGCGGAGTTAATTCGGAACTGGGCGGGGCTTGGGCGGGGCATCAGAAGCGGAAGAGGATGTACAGGAAGAACTATGGCCACGCACACGGGAGGGGGAGTTTAAAGGCGTTGATTATTCCCCCTCCTCCTAAATTTATTTATTTCACTTTTCTCCCCCGAATGTCTTTTTGCATCTGATTGCAGCGTGTTAGTGTGCATTTAACCGGGGATTTTCTCAAGGGGGCAAATCCTGGTTTGCTTCCTATAGCTGCTGCAAAGCGGAGCGAGCTCGTTTGCCAGGGCTGGCGTTGCCTCCTGTCTCTCACGGCCACTTCCCGTCACGGAGGAACCGTGTAAGAGGACGGAGGGAGCCAGCTCCGGGAAAGCAAGGGATCGGTCCAGGAAAACGCAGCCCCATCCGTGGAGGGAAGGAAAAGATTATCGCAGCTTAACGGATCTGCATTTAGTACCCATCAGAACCGTTCCGAAAGTCTTTTTTTTCCCGGACGGATAGGTGACCGGCCCTTCTCTTTTCCCAGTCCCGAGTAGATCTACAGGATTAATGGGACATTTGCCTCCGTAGGTCTCGCTCCCCCCGACGGACCCTCGCTCCAACTTTACTCCGGCGCTGTCCAGCCTCTGGTCGGGTGAGGGGGGGGGGAGCTGCCCCGCGCCTCGCCCGGGTCGGGCACAGGGGCCGCAACGCTAGTCTAACATGGCAGGAAACATCAAGAAAAGCGTGGGGCTGATCGGGATGATGAAGGACGCGTTCCAACCCCACCATCATCACCTTCATTCCCACCACCAGCCCGGGGCCGTGGACAAGAAGACTGTGGAGAAATGTTGGAAGCTCATGGACAAGGTGAGAGTCGGGGACATGAAACGATCGGCCGGAGTAACCAAACCGGTCAGTGAACTGTCCAGAAACATGGCAGTGCCGCGATGATGCCTTAACTAGCCTTCCATCTCCCGTGACCGCGCATCCAGTGCTGGGTCATGGTCTCCCTTGCTGTTATTCGCGCGATGGATAGTCATTTCGTTATTCTCACAGACGTAATCTCACTTCTATTCGTGAAGAAGGTGCATAAAATAATTGGTAAATCTATCATTAAAATTAACTGATTTTGATCTTAATTGCGCATCTAACAGTAAATGTGAGCAGTAGGATGAATCAAGCCTAATTCTCGCAATATTGGCTAAAATGTGGATTTTTTTTTGTATATTTTAGTCGGAATTTGCACGTTTATTTACATTATGTTACTGCATTGGGAGTGCAGTGTAAACATGCCGATAGTACTTCACCTCTGCAAATGCTTAGTACTTAGTGAAGCTCAGTGTTTGCCTCGTCGCACTTAAACCATTAACTGACATGTTCCGTGGCTGGGAAAGGATAACCCGCCTTCGCACGACTGGATTAAATTTGTTTTGTGCAGTTTAGGGTTTGTGTCCGAGGATTCTTGCATTTCAGCAGGAAAACTGTGTTAATAATAGTTGCCCTATGTTTGCCTCCACACCCAGTGGTGATTAAACTCGAAGCAGGTCAACAGAAAAGATGAGCACAGCCACAAGTGAAAAGGAACACTCGTGTTTCACATTTTTTTTTTGCAGATCTGCGTTTCTGCCACAGAGTAAAACATGTCCAGTTTCTTGTGTGTGGGTGATGTTAAGCCCTCACTATGTTCAGGTCCCTTTAAAAGTCAGACACGTTTAAAACCAGAGGTCAAGATGGTGTACGTGTAAGTTGGGTCAAAGGTCAGGAGTTATAGCCTTGGGGAGACATTTTATTACTGATGTAGGGTTCAGTGGGAGTTTGTAGTAAATAAAGTAAGCTGCCTTGCAGGAAGAGCATCGCATAGGCCAAAAGGAGAGCATTTTTAGCCCGGCTGCTGTGTGGTCCTTCAGATATGGTGCTGTGCATGGCTCACTGATGTCTGTCTGCATTTATTTACCTATTGAGCACAGACGAGCACTTCCTGCTTGGGGAATTCAGGCTCTCACATGAGAAAAAAACAGTGTATTTGTGGTAGATCTTCTTCAAAATAAGCTCTTTAGGAAATTGCAACACTTTTCAAACTTATTTTTTGCTCAGACTAAGGGTATTGTAGTTTGATTTTAGATCTCTTGACTAAGATGTTAGGTTGTGTCCCTTTCGGGGGAAGTGCGATTCTCTGTACTTTTCACAGCAGGCTGGGTGTTTTGATTAGTGTCCCGTGCATTTGTCCCCGCAACTTCTGTTTGTGGCATTGGGTGCTTGCATCGTTCTTATGAGCCCCTGTGTTCTGGGGGGAATCCCACTTGATCATGGGACAGGGTCCAGAATGACACACAAAATATCCAGATACATGAGGTGCCTTGGGATGACAGTCGGGGAGGAAAATGCATGTGGAGTCATGAGACAAAAAGCCGCGGTCCTGGTCTGGTTAAGCTACTTGCAAACTGCCAGTTTCTACCACAGGACCCGAAAACCACTGTATTTAAACTAACCAGTGGTCACATTCTCCAGGAATTGGTGCTCTTCCCCCTTAGTTTTTCACTTGGTCTGTTGCCTTTGCTTGCTATCCAGAATGGACCCTCCTTTCCTCACTTGAATTTGCTTACATCCTCTTCTACTGCTAAAGGTTAACGGAATCTGCAGACTTGCTGCCGCACTGCTCTCTCATCACAGGACTAATTATAAAAGTTCTACTTCCCCTGTTAATCACTGAAAGTTATGTAGGGGGTTTTATTTTGAAATTTTGAGAGTACCATAGATGGTCAGTAGTTTCCTATGTCTCTTATATGTGGACATATGGTGCATTTGAATTTCTGTGGCTCCACACTCACCTGCCTGCTCCCTCTCATAAGGGGACAGCGGCTTCATGGTGACACCCACCCGCAATTGAGACCCCCTGCCCCCAGACCACCTTCTTGGGCATCTTGCCCCCTCTCCTCTCTGCTCTTCCCGCCCCCCCAAGCCAGGATTCTGCTATGTCAGCACCTCAAGATGGAACTTCTTCTGCTTTGCAGTCGCCTGAAAGCAGAAGTCACGCCGACGGAAGCACGCCAGTCCATATTTCCACATGCATGTCCCGGGTCAGTCCAGCCAGCCCTGTTTTGGGTGGCTGTATCCTAGAAAGGCTTTATTTTTGCCCCTCTGCCTTTTTTAAAGCCTCCTTCCCAAATCTGTCTCTCTGGGGAAAAGCGTGCCGCCGGTTAACAAGTGGCTGGGAATTTCCCTGCCTGTCAAACGGTGAAGGGGAAACAGGCCATGAGCTGGATGGAGAAGGCCAAGCTCGTCCAATGGAGGTTGCATCCTGCTGTACGTGATCTTTAGCACTTTTTTAGAAGTCAGTGGAAAGCAGAGAGTTTAGAAAGGGTCTGAGGTGGGCTTTATGCCGGGTCGATTGCGCGGGTCGTCCCCAGCCGTAGGTGTTTCGAAGAGCTTCAAAAGTGATTTTAAATGACTATTGTCTGTGGAGGGTATCTCTGCACCCTTCTTTTGGGGCTGGCAGGGGGGGCTTATCGGAACACAACACAAGGATGCCCAGGGCTTTGGTTCGTCTCCCGTCCCCATGTCATACAGTTCATTTGGCCTTTTTGTTTGACGATGGAAGTACACAGCTAAAGGTTAAAGGTCATTTGCCTTTAGGGCTTCACAGGCCCCAGTTACCTTGCTACCGTTTCCTCATTAGGTGCATTTTGTTTTATGTGTGTGTGTGTGTGTGTGTGTGGGGGGGGGGGGGGGTTTGTGGGGGGGGTGGGGGTGGGTGTGGGGGGTGTATGTAGGAGGAGTGTGGGTGTGTATACCAAATATGGTTTAGGAGACTTTACTCTTGTGAATCGTATCAGCAGAAGCAGTGTGTCTCAGTTTCCTCCTCTGCTGTGTGCCTGCGCGCACGTGTGTGTGTGTGTGTGTGTGTGTGTGTTGAATGGCCTTTGTGAGGTGTTGGCATATGTTTGCTTTCTTCTGTGGTCAAAAAGCCGCCCCCGTTCTGTTTTTTTTCAGTTTTCAGAGCTTCAATTTTAATATCATTTAATTTAATTTAATGTATTTTTGTACTGTTACAGTAGAATCTGCAGAAGAATCTTGAGTCTCAATGTTTGCATGCATGCTTTTGTATTCGTGCATCTGCGTTATTGTTTGCATACTTATGTGTATATCAGTGTGTACTGTTTGGACTTGTGCCTGTGTGTCTGTGTGTGTGTCTGTGTGTGTGTGTGTGTCTGTGTGTGTGTGTGTGTGTCTGTGTCCTGATAAGGCTGCCTCTGGTAAACGCCCTATGAATTATCTCTGCGCTGTCAGGAGTTGGTAGCCACGGGGGGGCTGTTGCACGGTGACGTCCCCGTCCACCGACCAACCGCAAGCGTTGCTGGGAAAGACACAGCTCCCAGGTTGCCCTGCCGCACTGGCCCAGCTGGGGGGGGGGGGGGAGGGGTTGCAGGCCCTTGAGCTCTGCAGTGCACTTTGTGCTGGTGCCAGCGAGTTCTGCTTTTTCGGTCAGGTCTGACTGAATTGGGGAAGCCTTCTCGCATATATTAGGGGCCGTGTGTGTGTGTGTGTGACACACACACACTTTACACCCTCTGGACCCCAGCCTGGGGACCCCCAAAATGGCCATCCTTAGTACACGAGCTGGCCACAGGTTATGCGCTCTGGGGGGCCCAAGGCAGCCGTTTGCCTGGTCAGATGATGTTGGGCATAACCTGAGGTTTTAACCTGCGGCACAGTGTCCCTTAGTGGCTCGTGGCTGATGCAAGCGAGTGAGAGTCTATCCGGGTCGTAGAATCAAGCTTCTGTAGTCGGTGTTGGGGGTGGTAAAATGGGGAAGTGGGAGAGTGAAGGTAACAGCTTAAAGTTCCCGTGTGAAGCTGTGGGGAGTCTCAGTGGAGTGGGTGTGAATGCACACACACACACGCACGCACACACACACACGCACGCGTTACAGGACATATTTACAGAAACGGCCACCTCACATTAGTGCCTCCGAATGGCTTTGTGTGGTTTCTTGGTCACTGTTCGTCTCTACCCCCCACTTAACCCGTGGCGTCGACACAATTCTAACGTATGCAGGGGGTGTTGTGTGGTTCAGTGGGTTAGGACACTGTGCCTGTGACCAGAAGGTTGCTGGTTTGAATCCCAGCACCAGCTAAGTGTTTGTGCCGTTGGGTCCATAGCCCTCTGTTGCTTCAGTGACTGGTTGCCACTGCTGTTCCAAAAACATGTTTCACTTTGGATACATGTGACTACTAAATAAATAAAATGTAAACTGTTTCTGCACTCCTTCACGCTGAAGCCAACCCTGTCCACCCCCTGGCACTCGCCCCCGTCTCCCAAGGCTTCACCTTCCTCCCTTGTTCTTCTTTGGACCCGAGATGGACAGTTAATTTTACCCTCCCCCAATGTATCCCGTCCCAGGTGGTCCGCCTGTGTCAGAACCCCAAGCTGGCGCTGAAGAACAGCCCGCCGTACATCCTGGACCTGCTGCCGGACACCTACCAGCATCTGCGCACCATCCTCTCGCGCTACGAGGGCAAGATGGAGACGCTGGGCGACAACGAGTACTTCCGCGTCTTTATGGAGAACCTGGCCAAGAAGACCAAGCAGACCATCAGTCTCTTCAAGGAGGGCAAGGAACGCATGTATGAGGAGAACTCACAGCCCAGGTGAGGGGGGCAGCCCTGCATACGCACACAGGCTTATTTCTGGAATGTTCTTTTGGTACTTCCAGGCACATGTTCACTTTTGAGGAGTGTTCAGGTCCAGCTCATCTCCCACTGAAGGCCTTGCGCTATAGCGCCCCCCCCCCCCCAACCGGTTTTCGTAATTCTCTAAATTTCACACCACGCTGCTGTTTTCTGAGCTGTGCAAACGCCAGGCAGGGGGGGGCGAGGCGGGTGTCAACTCGCCACCTCTCTGTTTCTGCCCGGCTGCCCCTCAGTTCAAGGCCGACGACTCATTTCAGTGTGTTTTTATGGCTTCTTGAATTTTTAAAGGATGTTTAGCCACACTTCGCATGTGCCACAGGAGTCACACATTCACATGTTATTCTTTACTCTTGCTGGGCATGAGAGTTTTCAGTGTGGAGTGGTGCAGCTAAGGAATGTCCCACGTCTTGGAGTCGGTGAATACGGGGGAGATAGAGGGTCCATCTTGTTGGGACCAGAAGTCAGGGTGCCGGCAGGGTCCAGGTGTTGCTCAGCACTGTCTCCCTAAGTGCTTCCTAGTGGACAGGCAACTCCCTGTTCCTGCTTCTCTGCTCTGCTGGGGTTCAGTTGTTCTCTCTCTCTCTCTCTCTCACACACTCATTCATTCAATGTCTCTCTCCCACCATGCCAAATCTCTGTATTGCCCGAGTAGCTGCTGATATTACAACCCCCCCGTGCTTGTTTTTGATCACGTACCAGTTGGCAGATTTGCATACTGTCTAATCTTATCGCTGGAATGTCATGGCTATATGTTCGCTATTCTGGCTCCGGGAGGAAGTTGGCGAAAAGGTTGCGCGAATCTCAAGCGCAAGACATCCAGCAATCTGCCTTATTGTGGCTGAAAATGGCACACGTCTCCCCCTACAGACCCACGGTGGTACAGCCCGTGTGCACCGTCCCGTCAGCTGCCGAATTTTCCCACATCATCGTTGCTAGATCCCTTCCAGATTTAACATGTCTGGTGGACATCGACTATGCTTCGGATGTTGTGTAGTTGTAGCAGTCTGTCGACATGGCCCTTAGCCTTATTGCATTATCGAAGAACAATTTCCACAGCTTGTTCACGATGCCTACTTAAGGCCATATTTGTGTCTTGCAATCTGAAAAACCAAAAATAGGAACTGAGAGCTTCGAAAAGCCTAGAGCAAATAGGTTTTAATGACACGAAGTGCTGCCGGATGTGGCAGATGACATCCAGATGTGTAGCCATATTGTTCGAAACCTTTCCATGTCCTGGGGACATTTGGAATAAGAAGCAGGCGCCGGCGTTGGGGAGGCTCTGTGTCCTGTCAGGTCATGCTGACAGCCGGCGTTGTCACGGGAAGACACCCTCCTTGATGTCGTGGAGGCCCAGGGTGGTACAGAAATTGCAGCTGGTGGCGTGATTAATCAATTACAGTTACACATTTTATTATTATATTCAGAATGACCTGATTATTTGAAACCAGGAAGCCTTGAAGCAACTTTACCCATAATACCTTGTGCTCTGCGTGCCAATTTTTATTCTTTTAATTTACCTTTTTGTGGGTGGCTCCAGAAGATGGTGACTGACACTCACTGAATTTAGTCCTGTTTTAATGTGACATCAGTCATCTTAATTTAAATGCTTGTGTAGATTTAAATACCTCTATCAGGCTTAACATTTTCCGCTCCACTGACAGTGAGCAGCCAGTCCCTGACAGAGCCTCCATTCCGCTGCTTAATCGCTGTGTTTCTGTCTGACCGTGACCCCGTTTTGTGGACAGTATTACCCAAGATTCTATGTCACCGGCCGTGGCAGATGGAGCATGTTTTGCTGCCTGGAGCTAGCTTATGCGGCTTTCTGCCTTATTTTGTTCATTTGTTATTGTCTCCCCCCCAAATACAACTTTGGTCTGAATCTCATATAAAGCTCACACTTTATCGTCCCGTGTGGGTATTATTATTTTAACAGCTGGTTTTGGCGGGAAGCTGTTGCTTCAGCAAGTTCACGGAGCACATTCACACCAGCGGAGTATGCAGAGGTGTCTGCTGGTCGCTCTGCTTTGTCTCGCTGCTGTTTAGCCATATTGGGGGGGGGGCCTCAGCACGAATGGTCTTCATACCACTTGTTTGCTCGGTTTTAGCTGAACCCAATAATTTTTGCCACGTTTTATTTTGTGATTTATTGTTGTTTATTTTGAGTGGGTTCTTTAATGTCAGTCACTTTGGGGAATGCTGCACCCTCTGGAGAGCTGGAATTATGGTGCGTGACAGATGTTCCGGTTATGTTTCACACATGGCAGGGGGGGGCAGTTAAACAACTGGGATTTGAACCTGCAACCTTTCGCATAGACCGCCGTTATCTGATTGGTTGATTTTCGTATACCATGTGTTACAAGTTTTGTATGGATGTTTGAGTCGTGATCGACTGGCTTTTTAAACACTTGGTGACAACATGTGGCTGTCTGAACATGTGGGATTTTAGTGGCTGGACTCTGTCCTGGTTTGGTATTGCAACAGAGCCAAGAACTGCAAGAATGTCATGCCGGCCTCCAAAATGGAAGTCATACGGGTCGGTCCAGTCCCAGAGATGCTGTGTAGGTCAGAAGTCAGTCGCCTGGGAGGTCTCAGAGGGACAGGTGACTTCATCCAATCTTCTGAAACTTGCCTAACCCCCTTCAGTTCTGGCTCCTCCCATTCCAGACAGGAAGCACTGCCTCGTGGGATACATGAGGATGGCGGAGCAGGGCATGTAGCCTTCTGTAGATTAGCTTAGCATAGTGTAGCTTGCCATAGCTTAGCCCAGCCTCTCTTGCTACATCAGCTGTGCCTTCTAGTGGGCTGAGTGCCTTCAGCTACACGTGAGAAAATGGCATCAGGTTGTTATACAAGCACAGGATGGCAACCTGCAGCCAAGACACATTTCCATATTTAAATGTGCCTGTGGCTGGTTTTCACATTTGCCGGCCTGCTCTGGGGGCCTGCCGGCCTGCTCTGGGGGCCTGTCGGCCTGCTCTGGTCATTCCCGCCAGTGCCAACGTTTTTATCACAGGAAGTGGGAAGAGGCTAAGCCAGGTCAAAGGTCAAGCCTCTGGTATGTGGAGGGTGGGGGACAAATGGGGGAGGCATGTAAGGACTGTGCTAGCAAATTATTCGTTGTATAACAGATTTTACCATAAGGAGGTATGCAAATGAGCTATACTACTCTTTAATATTTATGTGTTTTTTCAGCCCCCACATATGTAGCAGGGAGGCACGGACCTCCGGTCAGATGTCTATAGGTCTTGTGTAAATTTACCCTCTTCAGAATTTTGAGCAATTTGTGTTTGGACACTCAGGTTTATTACTCTAAATTCTCCATCATGGTATTTCATAATGAACTCTTGGCCTGATTTGCCTTATTATAAATGAGGAAGGAACACAATGATGCATTTAAATAGAGCAGATATTTTTAGTGGAGAATAAAGGTAAAGACATTTTGATTTAAATGATATTTTTAAGGTCCCTATCTGGAGTTGCATGGGATGTGGGCAGGTGACTGTATCAGTTTTGCTAGAATCTTACACTCGGATAAACCTCATTACTTCAGAGTCTGATTCTTCCTAAGATTTTGGGATATTATCAGAGGGTTTTCGGGATGACGGCCAAAGTTGGGCAATACTAAGGCCTGTTCCAGCTTCCCTCCTCCCTGGGTGTAATGCTAATGTTCTGGCCTGTTATTCTGCCAAGTCGTCAACTCTTCGACCCGTCTCCGTGGCTCAGTTCCTCTTGTGAGCAGTTCAATGTTTGAGCTCTTTAATATGCTCACACTCTCTCTCTCTCTCTCTCTCTCTCTCTCCTCTCTCTCTCCCTCTCCGTCCCTTCCCCCTCGCTCCCCTAAATCCACCAGGCGTAACCTGACCAAGCTCTCTCTGATCTTCAGTCACATGCTGGCCGAGCTCAAGGCCGTTTTCCCCAACGGCCTGTTCCAGGGTGACAACTTCCGGATCACCAAGGCGGACGCGGCAGAGTTCTGGCGGAGGTCCTTCGGGGACAAGTGGGTTCCTTTCCGGCCTCATTTACCATGTTCCCTCACAGTCTACCAGCCTGCTGACCACAATCCATTCCAGTCCATCTTGGCAGAACTGCCCATTGACCAGAAACCTGCAATACCTCAGCAGCATCTGCTTATCCGTGCCTTATCTGACCCTTGACCTCATAATCGGCCACTCTGTTGCCATAATATTTGAAGAATGTCAAAGTGCCTCTGAGGTTTGGCTGATTAAGTAGCTCCTCTGAGTTCTGCTCTGGCTCCCTTTCTTCTCCTCCCCCTGTCTGACTGAGCAGGACCATCGTGCCGTGGAAGATGTTCCGTCAGGCTCTGCACGAGTTCCACCCCATCAGCTCAGGCCTGGAAGCCATGGCTCTCAAGTCCACCATCGACCTCACCTGCAACGACTACATCTCCGTCTTCGAGTTTGACATTTTCACCCGCCTCTTCCAGGTGAGCAGAGCTGCATCCATTTCCTGTTTCCTGGCAGGCTGACTTTGCAGTAAGCAGTTTCAGTTTGGCAGCTGGTTGTGGGGGTGGGGGGGGGCAAAAATTTAAATTTAGTAAGTGATTCAGTTCTGAAGGGGGTGTACGTCTGACCCAGTTGAAAGTGGGCTCCTCTCCCACCACACAACTGTGGCCGAATTTGTGTGTGTGTGTGTGTGTGTGTGTGTGTGTGTGTGTGTGAGAATCATACGTGGTGGAGGGACGAGGGGGCCTGTGTTTGGCCTTCACTTTCAGCTGTTTGCGTTCCATAACTTTTGGGCCAGGCAACAGGAAGACCTTATGGCAAAAGGGATTCCCAGAATCGTAGTGAGTGGGTCCTTTACAATATTCCTCCTTTGTGTCACCTAACATTTTATATTTAGGATAAGATATGAAACGTATATTTCTTAGAAGGCACAAGAGTTGAGCCCTTTCTGATGCGGTTTCTTCCTTTCTGTTCCTTTGTTCCTCGAGTGGTTCCTTTGTCACTACTGCCCCCTGCTGGTGTTTTTGGGGATGAGTCTGAATGCCTGCGCTTGTGCTCCTCAGCCCTGGTCGTCCCTGTTACGAAACTGGAACAGCCTGGCTGTGACTCACCCCGGGTACATGGCCTTCCTCACCTACGATGAGGTCAAGGCCCGTCTGCAGAAGTTCATCCACAAACCTGGCAGGTGAGTTCGCAGCTGCCATGCCTGTTTTCACACCTGTTTATATATGCATGCCTGGGCTGCAGGGTGCTGACTGTTCCCCCCACTTCCTCCATCTCCCCAGCTACATCTTCCGCCTGAGCTGCACCCGGCTGGGTCAGTGGGCCATCGGCTACGTTACGGCTGATGGCAACATCCTGCAGACCATCCCGCACAACAAGCCCCTGTTCCAGGCCCTGATTGATGGATTTCGGGAAGGCTTGTGAGTCTCCCCCTGCCCCCCATGTTCATGTACAGAAACACATTTGAATCACCCCAACAGATCTGTACCAAATTTAAACTCATTTAGTTTTTGCCAGTTAAGGGGGCGGGGTTGGCTTTGGGTACAGCCAAAGCTCATAGCTCACTGAATGCACTACATTTCATTGAGATTGATTCTGCAGATGCTAATTGGATGTTGCCCGTAAATTTTCAGTGTAAGGCGGCACGATACTTGAAAAATGTCAAGATCCATTTCCATCCATCCATTTTCTGTAACCACTTATCCTATTCTGGGTTGTGGGTAGCGATGCAGCGATACCAATACCTGGCCAATACCAATACCCATACTGGGTACCAGCCAATCCAGTACCAGTGTTTATTTCATATGCTGTATGTCTTGCTGTGTGGAGGCCAGTTGCTACCTGAGATTATTCTGTTGTATCAGGCTCAGATACTTGACTTACAAAGTTAGGAAACAGTATTTAAGACAGTGTAACAAATATACAAATGTATACACTGAATTATTTATTAACAGTCAACTGGCTAATGGTTACTTTTAATAATTTTTCCATATTGGTATAATTTAGTTGCACCGTGTGTGGGTTCCACTCTGCTAGCAAGCATAACACTCCTGGGGCAACGACAGAAACTTTGAGCTGGGCAATCAAAACCTGCACATTTCTCTGTATGCATATGATGGACTTTTGCTAAATGTTTTGACATGTTGCCTGTATTACTGCCCTTACATGCAAAAAGGGCATTGTCAGCATCTACTCTAGTGAAATATAATTACACTTTTGAACATTTAACTGTCTCCACCATGTCATTATAAGCGGGGTTTCTGTGTGTGGGCAGCACGTTGCTGTGCGTGAGAGCGAGGGCGCTGCTCCGTGCAATGTTAATTTATTTTGATAATTCTAGCAATATTTATAAAACAAAAAAAGCAGTTTAAATTTTCCCAAAATAAGCTATAATCCTGGGATTGGCTCCAGCTTCCCTGCGACCCAGATGGATAAAGCTGTATCAATAATGGATGGATGGATGGATGGATAAACTATAATCAAATTAACCTTTTTGTCTATCAGCAGAGTCTGTGAAATAGGTTGGCAGTGTCACTGCGAGTTGTGCCAACAAATCACTTGCTTTTGCTCAGTGTCATCTCCTTGGAATCCACAATGTTTCTGTACAACAGAAGGCAAATGGATTTTAGTGACCAGTTATTGATCACTTCTCCTTCCGACTCATTTCATTAAATGTCTCACAAACCCATTTCTGAGCGATTTTAAACAGCAAGGATGATAATGATTGTGACGTGGCCCAGAGAGTGCATGCAGCGGTAAAAGCAGCAGCGGTAAATTTGAAACTGATTTTGATCAACGTGTACTGGATTGCAATTTTGATGATAATCTTGAAAAGGAACAAAGCCTATAAAATGTTTTAGTGAAACTTTACACCCCCACTGGTGGTACAATGTCCAGAGAGTATAAAGGTATAAAAGACCCTGATCTCAAGCTATCTGACTGTCATGGTCCTTGCAGTGTGAGAATTGCATGTGCATAACATGTGATGTCTGTATTATCGCCCACCCTGCTTAAATAGGACTAAATAATATCAGACTTCTCTTGTAGATTTTTCATAGAAAATGAACAGTCCAGATTTTCCTTGCGTAACAAGAAGTTAAAAAGCTGTAGCATGACGTGTTTGATCTTATCTGCCTCACTTGACATTGCACACTTGCAGTGTGATTAATGTGCATGCGCACATCGCAGTGACGATGCTGAATCGATGTATCACGATTCCAAGATGACATAATGAGCATGTAGCTCTTTCCACTGGCCGGGAGTCCTTAAGGTGGAACTTTACAGACAGACAGGGGAGGCAAAGAATGACAACCAGGGGGATCTTTGGTTTCGTATTTAAGGTCCGCATAGATTTTGCCCTGAGTTTGGTCCTGCTGGGGTGTCTGTCTGCCCCGCTCCTGCCCCGCTCCTGCCCCGCTCCTGCCCCGCTCCTGCCCCGCTCCTGCCCCGCTCCTGCCCCGCTCCTGCCCCGTGCCTCTGAAGCCTCCACCCCTCTGCTCCACAGCTACCTGTTCCCAGACGGCCGTGCTCAGAATCCCGACCTGACGGGTCTGTGTGAGCCGTCTCCACAGGACCACATCAAGGTCACACAGGTGAGTGATCACAGTCAGATCGGTCCAACC
>JAODJW010000036.1:12003087-12015018 GCA_026777045.1 Hyperopisus bebe | reverse complement strand
TGCCCCCCCCCCCCCCCCCCAGATCGGCACACCGCACATAAACTATTTGGAACTGCTTGCAGTGTTTTTAGCACTCAAACATTTCCTGGGTTTTGTCCAGGGTCAACATGTTCTGGTGAAATCGGACAATCGCTCTCTCCGGCTGCACCAATTAGCCAGGAAGCTGATCGTGTGGTGCAGCACCCAGCTCTTGTCTCTCCGTGCGACACATGTGCCGGGTGTCCTGAACAGGGGGGCACACCTGCGATCCAGAGGTAACCCCCTCTATGGAGAGTGGCTACATCACCCACAGGTAGTAGAACAGATATGGCAGAGATTTGGACGGGCAGCCGTAGATCTCTTTGCCTCGCAGGAAAACACTCAGTGCCCACTTTTCCCTGTGGGAAGAAAATGCACCATTGGGTGTGGATGCTCTAGCCCACCCATGGCCAAATGTCCTCCTCTAGGTGATCCCTCCCAAGTCTAATTTCCCTTCACATTACCCAGGGTAAGGGAGCAGAGTCTGTCGTTGATTCTGACACGAGTGGAAAAAGCCCTGGCACTCTCTATAGTGTCGATGACTGGTGGGGGCAGGCCTGCAGCGTTCAGGTTCCCCACACTGGCCATCCAGACACTGGGTGGCAGAGATAGTTCAACTGCTGAAGGGTCTCCTGTCGCAGGCGAGAGGGGAGATCTACCATCCCCACCCAGACAACATAGCTCTTTGGGCTTAGCCTGTGAGCGGTGGAACCTGAACGCTGCAGGCCTGCCTCCACCGGTCATCGACACTATAGAGAGTGCCAGGGCTTTTTCCACTCGCTCGCTTTACAGCAGAACATGTGTTTGAGGGTTGGTGTAGGCTGAGACCGACTGTTCCTTTTCAGTGTTCAGTGGTGGAAATCCTCTGTTTTCTGCAGGATTTGTTGGAAAAAGGGAAAGCCTTCTCCACAATTAAAGTGTATCTGGCTGCGATTTCAGCCTGTCACGTGGGCTTTGGTGAGAAGCTGGCTGGACAGCACCCCCTGATCTGCCGTTTCATGAGGGGCGCCCGCCAGAAAACTCTGGTTTCTAAGCCGTCATTCCCATTGTGGGATCTGTCTCTGGTGCTGGACGCCAGTGTACATGTGTATATAAACAAGGCAGAGGGTTTCAGGAAGCACGATCAGTTCTTTGTGTCCTGGGCTCCCCCCCCAGAAGTCAAAAGGACTGGTGGTGATAGATATTGTGGGGAAAGACAAGGGGTCCTGCGCAAGCTGGAATTTCCAGACTGGCATGATGGTCTGTGACCATCCATGGATAGGTGATCACAACCCCAGAAGCCTGGAATATCCAGCAATCAATGAGGACCTCATTGTTAGTGCCAGCCAGGCATGGAGACCATTGGTTGGCTAATTAATCATTCAAAGAACATAGCCAATATTAAACCCAGGCTCTGCACCGTGGACATTGATGTGGAAGAGCAAGATGTCACACTCATTTTAGCACAAAGGAAAATTTAATTTGGGGGAGAACTTCTTTTTGGGCTATGGAGTCGACAATAGGTCTTTACACAGGTCAAAGGTCAGTAGTAAAGTCAGGTTTCAGCAATACCGCCTATATAGACATTGTTGTAATCATTCAAACCTATTCTAATCCCATACAACAGCCCACACACAAGTTATATACCAAATTAAAGCTTAGTAACTGTGCTTTGGTTAGAAACCATGATGACTATGGTGACAGTTTAAGAAAACAAAGCCTGAAGTATTACAGGTGTGATCCCCGCAGGTCACTTATTAAGATTATCCTGTGTGACAGAGGCATGTGGACATGGGGACAGTCTGTGCAACAGACTGAAATAGGTCAATGAATCAGGCCTGTCCTGACCCCACAAAACAGGCCACACTGGTATGTCAATCAGCAAATTAAAGCTCAGGATTTGTGCTTTACAATGAGAACAGACACATGGTTTTACCCCAGAAAGAAATGTCAACCTATTTAAGAAATCGTTGCAGTTTGGCAATTTGGCGTAGCTGTAGGAAGCACGCCTTCAATACTGCATTTACATGTGATTTAAATGAGAGGCTTGTATCTAAGATGACACCTAGGTTATGGACTGAGCTGCTGAGGGAAAAGTTCATTGGAGCTGGAGTCCTGGTTCAGTCCCATGGAGGGGTGACATCGCGAATGGGACCTACGAACTGTATCATCGTGGATGAAGCCTTCATGGCCTCCCAACACAGCCCAGCGTGGAGAAAAGACTTATTGATGGACTTTGTCTTCATTCTTAATCACACCTTATACCTACCTTTTAGCAAGCATGTCCACTCTTTTATGTTTTCAGTAATGTTAGGATGCCCAAGGGGTTGGGCAGCCAGTTGACCTTGGAACCCCAAAAGTTTTTTTTCTCCTTGAGAGTTTTTGGTTCCTCTCCTCCATTGTCATCTGGCTTTCTTTATTTAATTTCTTTCCTTCCTTTTCCCGGTCTGTATTTCTCTCTCTAATGATGTTCTAATGTATCACATGTTCTAATGTATCCATGTAAAGCGCTATATAAAGATAAATTGAATTGAGAGCATTTTTAACATTCAAGAAAGACTGCCAGTCTGGAAAGCTTCGCAGTTCTGGCGATATCTGGTGACCTTTTGCTGGCCCTTGAAAATCCAGGGCTGTGGGTGTAAATCTTATGCCAGGCCGTACCCATATCCGCAGCAGGTCTCCAAGGTGAACAGCCTCTAGGTGTATCTAAGTAACAGCCTAAAAACCTTAAGGTTTTGGAGATCTGCAAAGAGGAGTAGATGAAAATTCCTGCCGACCTGCATGCAAACCTGGTGACCAACTACAATGTCTGACAGGTGTGCTTACAAACACTGGTTATTCCACCAACTACTAAAACGTGTTCCAAGGGATCAAGTACTTATTTCCCTTGATAAATGAAAGATTGATTTGTACCTGTTACATAATGATTTTTTTCTTGTCGGTTTTGTTGAAAATCTATCTTCTGATGCTAAACCTACCATTGAAATTATAGACTTATTTCTTTATAAATAGGTCAACTTAATTATTTGACCCCCTGCTGAATTCCTATTTCCCTCACTGTACATGCTAAAGGGCTATTCTCGGGGCCTTGTTGTCTGGGTGGTTTTCATTCCAATTCCATTCTCCTTCTGTGAGTGGAAAAAAATACTTGAAAAGGAGAGTGCTGGAATTTCATCTTGAATAAGTTATGATTCGCCATAATGTTTGGTAAACTGTGCTTCAGCAACAAATAAGAACACCACCCTAAGTTCTGCTAAACAGCACTTTATCTTGTACATGGAAAACCATAGGGATTAAGTGGTTTCAGAAAATGGATGGATGGATGGAAAAGCATAAAGTACAGGTTTTGGAGCAGTATGCATCATTGAGAATAGCACTGCTACTCTGTCTGATAGGATGGGGGAAATAGTGACAGCTGCCTCTCACGGGTAGGTAGTGAATACCACAGTGGTTTCAGAATTATTTGGGTATTACTTTTATTATAAATGAAAATATTGAAACATAATTCAATAATATCCCTGTTCCTTCCAGCGTTTTATTCTTCTGTCCATGATACAATCAATAAACAAAACCACTTCATTAGCACTATGGTTCTACCTAACAGAGGATCAGTCTCATCTTATTCCTTTACATAATTTACATAAGCAAAGCAGTAAGCGGTTCTGGATACAGAGGGAAACCACTGCTTACTGTCCACATGTAATTCTAATAAGTGAGATGATTCTTGGTTCATGAATATTTGGTCCATCTAGGATAAATGTACATAGAGAAGCCAAGTTTCACATCACATCCTAAGGAAGCAATAGGTGGGTTGAACTGCAGCCTCTGTAAAGCTTCTTCTGTAGACGACCAAGAAAGGTTTAACTGGTTCCTGCTTCAGGACTCAGGGATTGCTGAAGTGGGATGCTGAGGTTTGTAGGGTTGCAGAGCCAAGGAGGCGGATGTGTGATGAGAGTGTAGCCTGTGTCGGTCGGCCTGGAATAACGAACAGAACGCACCACAATCACGGCCTATGAACCTTAGCAAGGTCCGGATGCACAGGCTCACTGTACAGCAAAGGCAGAGTCAGTGACTGGATCCTGGAGACACTGCAGCCATCCCAATCGCTCCTCTTCCCTGCCAGTGTGAGGCTGCCTGTGGACTGGTCATACACTCCAACCCCAGTCTCACCGTCACCCAAAATTATGCATCCCCACTCCACAAATAACAGGCTCTCGGGTAGGAGTACACTGAACAAAACAGAACAAAAAAACGTCCCGGATCTTTTTGCAGGCACACGAAGTGTAGCTCAAATTTGGCATTTGCACTTGTGTGGAATATCAAAATGACTTGAGCAGCAGAATCACTATACAGATGTTCCTTATTGTGGTACCAATGAAATGTCAGTCTGAAATGTGCACCATCACAATGCTGGGTGCAGGGAGGCACTGCAGAGCTGTCGCCAGAATTATGGACGTCCATTTTGGTACCCTAAGCCACCTTCAATGCGGTTTGAGTCCAACCAGCGCTGTAATCACAGACCACATGGCCTGCATACTCTGGATCGACACACATGACAGTCTTTCGCAGCTCTCATTGATATTAGGTAACTTTATACAGCAGTTGAAAAGTGCTCCAACAATCAACAGCCCCATCGACTCAGGAGTTGTGTCACAGACAAATGGCGATCATGCCTCGTATGATTGTGGGAATTCTTTCCCGCAACTCACCTTCTTTTTTAGGACATGTGACCAAGAGCCTAATCGATTCATTTCAGGCATCAGATTTTCTTAATGTCTTTTTAAAATCTGCATTTACATTTTTGTTTAGTATGCATAAGCTAAGCGGCCAGTGAGCTGTGGCTGGGGTCAGACTGCAGCACTTGGGGGCAAATTATGCATGAATTAGCATGTTAGACAAGCACTTGTGCAATGAAAATAAAGAATTCTGATTCTAACCCCAGTTGCTGATGAAACACCTGCATTAAAGGGCTACACTTCATTAGGCTCTGTCATCGATACCTCGCTTTTAATAACATCTTCCTTTGAGAATCTCTTTATGCTTATTTTTACAGATCCAAGCTGAGAAATTCCCAAATTTTCCAGAAAAAGATGTCTATTGAAAAGCCTTCAAGTGATACCAAATGATGTGGTCACCAGGAACAACAAAAAAGTTTATGTACTGAATGAATGCATGACTGTATTCATTCATTTAGTTATTTATTCTGGTTCTTTTACAGTGACATCAGAATCAAAATGTAGCTTGTCCCTGAAGGCTAATGCTACATACCTCCCACACCGTGCTCTGTTGCCGTGCTGTTTTCGTGACCTATCTGTCTCTGGAAGGCCTCAAAGTTGATGGATGCATCATCCTCAGATGGGCTGTGTGACAGCTGTCCGCTGCCAGGGCGGCAGACTTCAAAACGTACCCACTGGTAGCTAAAGAGAGGGGAGGGCACAGCGCAGGTGTGGGTCGGTCGCAGGCACACGGAGCTACGGCAAAAGACTGGCAAACAGGCACCGCACTTACTGCCCGCATTTGCGTGCCCCTGGGCAGCTCTGGATCAGGTTCTGGATGGTGGGGTGGGAATATCCAAAGAATTCAGCCCCCGACGGCTGGATGGGGGACAGAGGTTTGCCACTGAGGGAGAGATGGGGGTGCAAACAACATTTAAGAACAGTCTGTTAGATACGAGTTGAGAAAACTCAAGGAACTTCATTGTCACAGGACTAAAGTTACTATTTCCCACTCACTCCAAAAACAATACTGTCTGGCCTACATACATCCAGGAACGGTACCTTATGGCTGTGATCGCCTTCAGAAGGTTGGCGTGGCAAGTTTGGGCAGAGGAGGCGACGATGGAATTCTGGGGGTCCTCCTCAGGAACAATCTCAAACTGGAAAGGAGAGTTTTAGTCACATCTCCACGCATGTACGGGTATATTAAAGGTTTTCCAGTCATTCTGAAAAATAAATTAAAACTGCAGACCAGCTTCTGAAAGTTCTAGGGACTTCAAGTGAGGAGATTTTCTGCTTTCAAATTAGTCTGCAGCAATGACATGATCTGTGCTCGGCATGTGAATGTGAGAGTGTGGGTTTACCTGGGGTCCCGCCCCTCCGTCCTTGATCTGACACGTGTACAGGCACTGCTGCTCTGGGCTCTTCATGCTGGCAAACACACGTGTGCTGCAGAAGCCCACTGGGTAGATGGCACTCTCGTCATGGAAGTGAGGCCTGTCAGTGATGATCTGAAACACGGACCCAGACCCAACAGCAACATCATGCTTTTGTCTCCCAGTTACGATCGAAACAATCAAAATCAAAGACTTAAACACAGTACAGCTATGCTTTGACAGAATATCCATAACCCAAATTTCCTTCTCGAAGTCTTTTAATAATGTGAAATTACAGCACCTTCAAAAACCTTCAGAAGCACAATAAGCTTGGTTTCTGTAGCCGAATGCTAAAAGCAGCAGATGCGGGTCGAGCTCCCGCGACACTGACCTCCCCCAGACTGTAAACCGTCAGCCCTCCCAGCACAATGGGGAAGACTGGGCGCCCACAGGAGTCCAGGGGGATGGGTTGGACCAGCCTGCGGACCCCTCCTTCCAGCACTTTCTTTTTCTTCGACACCTTTTTCAGGACTGAGGAAGCACACACAGTCTCACTATTTGAAGGCTGTATGGAGCAGTAATTTCCGTTCAGAACAGCGTCATACACACCATCCTCTCTTCCATTCTCTCTGCCTCGCTCCTTCCGTTCCTTTTTAGGCTTTTTAGGGAGGCCCTCATCTGTCCCAGAGCTGCTGGGCCCCAGGCAGAGCCCCCCCGTCAGGAGAGGGACCCCAGCAGAGCTGGAGGTGAAGGCCGCAGTGGCGCTACAGGTGGCACTGGGCGTGGAGAGCAGCTCCCCCTCTGGCAGAGACTGGTACTGAAGAAGAGTCTTCAGCAGAAACCTGTCAGCACAGGTGTAGATTTTCTATAAGCAATTTCCTATTATAGTGAATATTTCTCTTTCACAGGACAAATGAAAAATAACAGACCTAAGAAGTTTCTAAAAAAATTAGGCTTAATTTACAGACAGACACAGCTCTCAAATTATACAGAACAACATACTGGGATTCTACAAGCCTTTGACACACTGAATGGCAATGAGTGCATGTTTATTTAAACTGGTCTGATGATGCACAAATGAACATCAGTCTGTTGGAGCTTTAAAGTCAGACATCCTAAATCAAGGCACAGAGCGAACATGGAGCGCACCTTGCAGTTTCTGCTGCATTAATCTGTTTACTCAGCCTTTGAGACCCACACGCTGGGTTTACGTAGAGTCTTACACACTAGCCACCAATTTTAAATGCTGGCTTCTACAACAGCACTTTACAGGATGTGTATCGCTAGTAACAATCACGGGTTTAGAAACCACGTTATAACAGAGATGACGGTGACACTGAAACTAACACATGGTCCTACCTTCGTTCCTCTTTAGCTCTGAGAAACTTTTCCTCCAGATGAGCAACTTCATCACAGAGAGCAACATTCTCCTGTGGATCAGAGTTCAGAGCATTTCAAGGTCATTTAGCAACCTCCTATTATGGCCATTTCTGATATCCAATATCAAGGTGAAACGTAATATGTATGCATCATCCAGCCAGAGCGACGCAGCACGACCCCTATGAATGCCACAGTACTTGAACCCCACGTACAAATATCATGCCGCGGGCAGCTTTGCGCAGCCTAAGGTACTTCAGCCGGTACTTTTCATTCTGGTTCTTGCGCTGGACCTTCCTGGCTTTTGGCCTGGGCTCCGCGAGACCCGCCGGAGAGGGGAAGGGGGGCAGCGAGGTCCCGGAGCTGGAGCTGGAGAAGGTGGCCTGGGCAGGGGGGCCCAGGAAAGCCTGGCTGGAGAATGAACGTGAAACCTGCTGCCTCTCTTCATCGCTCTGTGCACAGCGGGAGGGAAAGCGCCTCACATCAGACAGCTCCCAGACACACAGGTTTCCAATGGGGTGATTGTTGAAAAAACATTAATAATCCCCAAAAAAATATGAAAATATGAAACAAAAACTTGAATGGTTTTAGCACAAACATGACCAAAACAAACTAAATAATGTAAAAATCTATAAGGACTAAATCTTTGTCATGGAAAATCATGTTACACTGACCAGAGAATGACCCCTGAGTCAGTCCCCCCTCCCAGGTCAGACATTACAGACACCACCGGAAAAGCTTAAAATACACAAATAAGTTCCTTATTCATCTGTCTCCGTTAGGGTTTTTCCTGCCAGTCCTTCAACTGGGAACTTACCAGCAGTGCAAAGACTCCATTTCTGTTCTCAATCCTCTTGAAGCGCCTGCTCCCTTTCTGAGTCTGTAATATAGTTGGACACTGAGGCCGAGGGCGACGGTCCCTAAGCTGGGCCGCCCAGCCCTGGTCTCACTGAGGCTGAGGGTGATGGTCCCTTAGCTGGGTTGCCCAACCCTGGTCTCACTGAGGCTGAGGGTGATGGTCCCTTAGCTGGGCCGCCCAGCCCTGGTCTCACTGAGGCTGAGGGCGACGGTCCCTTAGCTGGGTTGCCCAGCCATGGTCCCAAAGAGCATTACCCTCAGCCCCCCCCCCCCCTTCCTGATTTCAGGGATTCGTCAAGCACAGATTAACATGTGCTCTCTAAAACATGCAGGGATTTTGGCCTCCAGGAGCAGGCCAAGGTACTGCTCCCTGCCCTACCACTGGATCATCATCTCACTGCTCCTGTTGAGACTGAACTTCTCAAAACTACCATGTAAGCTCCAGTAGGGCAAATACAACAGCTGCTCACCCCTCAGCAAGGATAATGCATTTCAGCTTATATCCAAAATAACTAAAAGAAATCAACAAAATCAAATGGAAAAAAATGAATGGAAAATGAGCTAACAGAACAAACATACATGTTCGATAAAAAAGTGACAGTTTTTCAAAGAGAAGTTACGGATATGCAGTGTGCAGATGAAGGGTCACAATGTATCAGATTCATAAATTTGCCCAACATGGCTGCGTGACTCAGTCTTACCTCGCGATACATCACAGCTTCCAGACTTGACTTGGCACTACAAAGAAGACAGGGTGGAGAACAATGGACTGCGGTTACAATGTGTTCTATAACACAGTCACCCTGGGCATTCCAGGTCAGGTATTCAGTCAAATCTGCATGCTGTATTTGCTCTCACTTTGACTGCACCAGGCCCCTATCAATAATTCTCTGCTTGATTTCTTTAATGTGCATCGGTCGGCCTGCCTCCTCAAGGACAATCTGAAAGTGTGAGAAAACGAAGCTTGACATCCATCCCACTAAATCAAGGATCCATGTACATCATCAGAGTTTATTTAAACTGCACAAGCTCTACGTCACATTAAAACCTGAACCTAAATGGCATTAAACTGACCTGGGCAGCATCAAGCCATGTGAGATTTGGCTTGTCAGCAACATCACTTGGTGGTTCACTTAGAAGAAACAAACACAAAATTAGTCCTGTAGAAGTAGAACTTTGTTTCCTTTTTCACCAATCCTCAATGACCAGGATCAAGAAATTTTAAGGAAGGTGTATTAATTAGCACTTAAATATTTCAAGTTAAGAGGCTAATCTTAGCTTAAAGACTGAAGAACAACAGTTCTCAGTGGCCACCTGTCTCAATATCTTTACCTGTAAAACAATAACTAAACACATCAATAACACAATAATTGACAGCGACTGAATAAAACGTGCACTGTTGCGCGCTCACGTTTCCAGGCTCTCGGAGGCGCCGGACAGACTTGCGATGTTGTCCAAGGCTGGAAACAGCGAGTAGTTGCCCTGCCCGTCCGGCTCCATCTCCGTGTCGAAGTTGGACAGCGTGTTCAGAGGGTCCATCGGGGATAGGGGAGCGCTCGGGGTCTGGCTGCTGCTTACGGGAGTCTGGGTGACACAGTGTTATAACAGTGCGTTATGATGGACGGTCCGCCGGCATCACAGGACGCGTTTGTATTTCGGATCTGGGCCGTCTCTCAGAAAGTGGCTAACCGACGATCTACACATGAAACAGCCCGTGACTGGGCGTTTTTTGGCAAAATATCTGATGAAGTACAAAAGGAAGAAATTAATGCAGCAAATATTGCATCTGATTGTGAATCTTAAGAAATACAATCCCGGAACGTTTTCCCTTTTTGAGTGACAACAAGCCTAGCTGGTTTAATCCTTGTCTTCCCAAATGTTCTGACCTTACGTATAAGTATTTTGCTTAAAAACAGAAATACAGCATGAGCTGGCTACCTCAGCCCTATCGATTCGTGGCCTGGGCGGCTCCTTTCCGTGAATCATCGGCGATTCCTGCAGCTCTTCGCCAGTGTCCATTGCATTGTTCAGTGATTTACGAACAAACTGGGTTTCAAAAACAGCCCAGTGTTTTAAAGTAACGTTTATTTTGTTAAAGAAGAAAAAAATTGCCTGTGCAACATCAAACCTAATCTTTTGTTTTCGTATCTCCTAGCGGAACCCAAGTGTGTTGTCGGGGGAATTCTTTCAAGGAGACACCGTGTGGGCTGGCTGTAACATTTCCGAGTATGTGCGCGTTTGCGTTACTTTTTTTTATTAATCCAGTCGTCCATATATGATTTCACTATGAGCAGGCACAAAAGACATAGGTACAATTTAAGATTTAAGATACAGTTTATTTATTTATAAATGGCAAAAAAAATTCACAAAAGAAAGTCAAGTTAATTTTTTTCCCTAATTTAATCTGCTATATGCACGCTCACTTCCGCATCCTAAACCGGCTGCTTCACTTCCGGGGTAGGCTACTTCTCGGGTTAGAGCTCCGTCTATTCAGCTGCTTGGCATTTTTTTACTCGGCGTCTCCAAGACTTGCCATGAATGACCGTCAGCGACGTTAGTCGTATTCTCCAGTCACTGTGTCATACGTCCATGAGCTTTTCAAAAACGAGCTGATGCAGCATAGCAAAGATGGCCATTGCATTTCGGTGTGATGTGCTCCATTTTCATTGTTAAATTGCATGTAATGTAATCCCTTCTAATTCTTTTTCTGGAAGTTACTTAAACATGCAAATCAATCAAATGATGGTTTTGTTTTTCATTGTGTTAAGTTCTCTTAATGACACTCACTGAAAAGCACATATACATATACCGGATTCCCCACTATAACATGCAACGTTAATGAAAATACATGAATTTCAGGCAGATTAAGCCTGAAATTTCTGGACAATGCTAACAGTAACGCCACAGGTTTTCAATGGTGAGAACATTGTGAGTAAAATACCTAAACCTATTGATCTTTGTGTGCTTGCAGAGATTAAATAAATGTATGAAGTAGGTTTTCTTCTGTAATTACGAATGAGACAGCACTCGCTGCTTTTTAGTGTATGGAATTTGAGTATGTGTCATGGTGAGCATGGACCCTCATACATCTCATATGAAGCAGGGGAGACCCTGGAAGTGATGGATGGATGGATATCCTGCAACCATATCTTGCTGGTGACCTACCATACAGCGAAACTCCCCCCAGCAGGATGGACCGCTGGCCACCACAGTGACCCAGCACGCCCCCCCCCCGACACTGCAGGATGATCTAAGGGGGGGCCCATATAGACAAAGAGCCCCCCTCCACCCGGGAGCGGACCCGCAGCAACCAGGGAGCGGCGGACCCCCCCCCCAGCCCAAACTGAACCCCCGAATCTGCCTAGCAGGGCCCAGAGCGTCCCAAGATTCCCCGGACCGCCCGCCAGGGCCCCACCACAGCGCAACAGAGCTAAGGACCACCCGGCCCGCGGCCCACGAGAGGAGGCCACCCCACCCGCACAGGGCCAGAGACAGAGAGTTAGGGGGGGCCCCTCAGCCCCCACTGCCTCCCCGTCCCATGTTGGTGTGAAGTGTGCATGTGTATGTGTGAGAGAGTTGTGTGTTTATGTCTACAATGCATTAAAATT
>JAODJW010000036.1:11953418-11968832 GCA_026777045.1 Hyperopisus bebe | reverse complement strand
GTTGAGTACAATGTGATTGTGACTCTTTATAGTCAACTGGTTGGTTGAAACAAAATCCTGGTTTGGATTTTTACTTTGTGGACCTGAAATGTCCACCTCTGTGAAACCGCAATCTATATTCCCACCACGAGGGTAACACCACATAACATCTGGCATCTTTATATTTTGTACATGCTACTTTGGTGTCCATGTTTCTATACTGTTCCTTTTTCTCTGCTCTCCTTCTGTTGCCTGGTGACTGCTGATACGCTGGAGCTGAAAAGTGAAAGACACCCACCAGAAACATGCTTTCCCTCATTTATCTTGACCTGTCCCCCTGATTGTGATCCTTGTAGCCATTAGCCCTCCAATTATCAAACTGGAGCAGAAGTATACACCTTGCTTCAATTAGAATGGAATGCCTCCTCTAGAAAATTCATAGCATGCACCATGGGAAAAAAGCAGATACAGATTTTTCGATATGGGATGTGACTGTATTTGGGAACTGCAGTTGTACAGCTCTGACGTGCATATATGTCCCTTCCTTTCTGAATCTTTTGGCTCCTATTATGCTATCAGCAAAGATATTTAGCATTTATGGACTTACGCATACATTTAGGCAAAATTCTGAAAGCGGACCTAAATATTGAGTGTTGATTCTTGACTTTTATTTGAACACAATGACGTTATGAACACTGGCTGTAGTAGGAGACTAATCCAACAAAGGTTTCAGCTGAGAGTGAAGGAAGATCAATACCTGTCCCGACTGGAACAAGATTTTGTATGGAAAAGTAAAAGAAGCAAGTTGCCATCCACTAAAAGAAAAGTCTTCATTGATTGAATGCATATGTGTAAACAGAGTTCTACATCTGCTGCATATTACTGGCCAAATGTTTGTGGAAAAAAACAAGCCGCCTTTTAAATGTATCTTGCCATGCCACATTTCTGACTGCAAGCTTGTAATTTTTTGCTTCCTTGACAGACTGACTAATTTACTCTAGTGTTAGTTGTTTAATCCATGTTTAACGGCATACAATTTTCAGGTGTAAGCTGATAAGATTATAGCAATTATGACACTGCATATCAGCTGTTTTGCTAAAATACTTTAAATAATACCTGATCAAAACTTATTTCAGTAAAAAAAGTGTCTGAATTGTTGTCAGTCTTTAAATTTGGATAATTGAAATATTCACATTAATTTGGAAAGTCCAGTTTAAAAATTTAAACAGCAAGGACAATGTTTGTAATGGCTATCCCTGAAAAAAAAAGTTATGTAATATACTACTGTAGCAGTTTCTTGTTCAGAACCGCAATGAAATACATCTGCTAGCCCTGACAGTCTCTCTAGTAATATTACCCAGGCAGTATACTATCCAAGTCAGTTTTAGTAACATTTTCACCAGAGGTGGCAGTACAGACCATTCCATATAGACCCATGTAACATAAGCAGCTGCAGATTTTAAAACTTACTTAGAAGGGGAGCTTTGAGCCAACGTGAGCTGTTTTATGTCATACTAAGAAATTTACAAATTAAAATGATGCCTGCTTTCTACAGATAATTCATCAACACAAAATGATAGTACTCAAGTTTTAAATCAGCAGGAAATACTTTGGTGTTAATATTAATAATGATGGTGAAGATTATGAGGATGATGATGTTTCTTGTAAAATTAGTACCAGGTGTCAAAAATATGTGCTTTTCTTGTATAGACATCCTGTTTAGTTGAAATAATCCCACAATGTCCTAACTCAAATGTCAAAAGAAGGAAAACTATTTAAATTTTGTTCGTTTCCACACATTAAAAGCCAGTCATAAAACACTAAAAGCTAGTCATAATTCACAAATTATATGAACATGTAAAACAGTTGTAAGAAAAACAACAAAAAAACAGACTTACAATAACCATTAATACAAGAGAACAATAAAAACATATAAAAAAACTGAATAAAAGTAGATAAAGCTGACATATGGAACAGACAAGTGAAACAACTCACCTGATCTGAACTTGCTTCGAATGAGTAAAGAATGTTCAGATCCTAGAAGTGTCATCGTGTTCTGAATAAAGGTCCAGTGTCAGAAGGACAGCCACATAAATAACACTCTTCTCTCTTCAAATCAGATACTGGCTTAAATGACAACAAACAAGTCTAGCTCAAATGTAGGAAGAAAGCACTTCAATTAAAAAAAAAGAAAACATTTGAGGGCTAAGAGTGTGGGAAAAAGGGAGTCTATCCCTTTAAACTTCTATACGCTAGTGACTGCGCATTTCCCTTGGGGTTGTTTCTTAAATGTAGTCAGCTAGCAAAACTTGTAAATGGTTTTTGGTCCCATCTACCACTGACCCTCCACAAGAGAGCGAATGATTTCCCCTGTGCTGGGAGGGTCCAAAAAACCAAAGGCTCAACAGAACCCTCCTCCCGCAAAGACCTTACCAGGGGGGCTGCAGACGCCCCTGTAAAATGTCTGCCCCAGGACAGTCACCACACAGATATCCCAGCAAGCTCTCTGTTACATATACACCAGTCTTCCAAGGAGTCTGGGGATCAGCAGTGCACACGAGTAATAGTAAACAGTGGTCAGCAAGCCGAGTCATTGTCATAGTAGAAATGAAGGGCCGCAGTATAGCTATTTGCGTTAGGAAATATCAAAAGAAGTAACATCTTCCACAGATAAAATAAACACCCTAAAACTATACCTTGTCTGCTGTTGCAGCTGATGTTGATTATGTATAACGTGAAGTAAATGATTTGTATTATTTGCATTTCAACTTGTTAAAATTCCTCACGTTTTTGTTTAGCTTTTCTTTATGTCAGTATGCTGCCTAGTCTTAAGTAAGAAATAATCCTGACAAAACAGTGGAGATGATCCTCCCTCTAGCTCTCCAGTACAGTCATAACATTTGTCTGTGTTTTGCTCTGATTTTGGTTAGCTACATGCCTGCAAAACTTTTGTGGAGACACTGTCTACAGTCTACACACAGACAGTTCCTCTGATCCCCAACTCTATGTGCTGTGTCACTAAGATCTAAACTATATTTGACACATGGTATAAATCTAAAATATTCAAATAAGTCAGAATAATCCCTTGGAATGTCTCAGTGTATTTATTTAAAAATGTGAGTATTCTGTGTATCCGTTTTCTAACTCTCCTATTCAACTTTTCAACAATTGTTTCTATTGGTTTTTTATAGTTCTAATGTCCTACTACTTGAATTTGTTTGGTGGATCTGCTGGAAATGTGGCCACCACGTGCTCATGATTAGTATAACGACATTGTTTCTGGCTTCCTGCAGATCTAAGTCAGTCAAATCAGAGAAACCAAGCAATAAATTTATTTTAAAATGCCCACATCACATAATTCCCCTCTTCATTTTTAAACACTTTTTTTGCCATTTCCTTTACTTTTTGAGGTTCACTTCTGTATTGCTCCATACTAACTAGAATTGCTGTTGTTGAGAATGTGGATCCTGTACTGCATTTTGAGGCTTAAAATACTCCTGCAGTACTAATTTTGGTATGTTGGCTATTCGTTCTAGATCACACACAAAGCAACAGAGTGTGAAGTGTTCTGGACCTGACCATTATTTAATCAAAGTAAACTGTTTATATAAAAATGTCTTGTGTTACAAATTCGTCTGTGCCTCTTTGGATCGCCATAAACCCACAAATTTTACTGATTTGCTTTTGGATCAGTTAATTAGCAGGTGAAAGTGCTTAAAGTAGGGTTTCAGCAGTGAGTTTGACAATGAACACATTGCATCCTTGTGAAATTCCAGTGAAGGTCACAGAGTCCTATCTTAATCCCCACCTTAATTGGGCCTGGTGTCAATGAGGATGACATGTTTCATCTGAATAAACTGATTGGAGCTTCTCATTGGAGCACATCCAGGCATGAGTCATCGCTCTCCATTTATGATGTACGCTTCTTTGTAATAGTGGACATGACTCCGGCAGGGACGTTTCGCTGGAACAGTGCTCACGTTAAAGGCATGCCACCCTGATGGCTAAGTTTCTTTATTTGTAAAATGAACTGTACTGAACATATTTCACTTTTAAACCACGCCGAATCCATCAACAATTTGATTTAGCGTAACGCATTTGTAATCATTCTAAAATGTGTGGTTTTACAATAATTCCCCACCATAAAACCATATAAATAACATGCATGGGTAATGCCATTATACACGCAGACATACAATTATATGTGAGCAGAAACAGGTTTATTTCGTAATAAAACACTAAATACAAAAATAAAACTTTTTTTCTGCCTGACTCTTAAAAAGGGGGCTGACATACTCTAAAATCTTATACCAATGTAACAATGAATACTACACTACCTTACATGTCTTGATCTTTGGACATGCAAAATATTTTTATGGTGGTCATATTTGCTATACATCTTCAATTCTATATTCACCTCCCCTGCTGAACAGCATTACTTAATGAAAATTCACTTTCATTACAAAACACTAGACATTTCAGTCACAGGAATTCGTTAATTAATGGGCTGCACATCAGATAAAGAAGAATGTGACTAACTTTCGTTAATCTCGCAACATGTAGATTCTGCTCATAGCTTTCATTTGACCCTGTAACGATCTTCATTAGTTATATTACTATTTTGCGTGTCTGATATTATAAAAGTTTTGATTTTTATCTCTTGGGGGAGGTGGATATGAGGAAGCCTGCTTTCCTCTGGTATGACTCTGGCTCCACTACAGACTGGGTAGGCCGGCGTTAGAGCAGTCAGAGTAGATATCGGCTGTTGTGCCTATTGTGCTGTACCTAGAGCCCGGGGAGCCAACACAAGCAGCTGTCTCCTGGAAAACATGAACGCAACAAACAGGGAACTATTGGTTTGTCACTGTGGGAATGGGCCTGGCAGATGCAGCAGCTGGTTCTTATCTGCGTGAAGCCCATTGGTCTCAGTTGCAATGTCGCTTTAATTACAGTCCTCTGCTTACCATCGCTGTTCTGACTAGCTTGGAGGGATGGTTGAAACTGCAGGTAAACATTCACAAATGGTGCACTTAAATCATTTATCAGAGGCACAAGGCAAGAGGCCTATCACTGTTTTGTTACTCTGTGTCGTGTAATTTCTACATCTATTGAAACATGACTGGCTTTTTCTGCAAGATTTCTGTGCTTTTATAGTTGCTTGTGTCACTTTGATTACAATACATGTCCTATGAGATCTTTTCCACTGATCCCTAACTTTTCCTTCAACTCTTTCAGAGATAACATATAACACTGTACTGTATTGCATCTAAAATTAAAGTAACTTAATTATTCTCCATCCACAGATCTAATGTCCATTAGGATTTATAAAGCTAGATATTGCAATATATGGTTACGGCGATCATTTCTAGACTAGCAGCCTTGCCAGAGAGTGAAATGCCTCAGCATTTTGGGGTGTCACAGCTCAAGCAGGGTCTTCATTTACGGCACTTTCGGGAAGAAACAAGCCAAAAAAAAAAACAATAACAGTTTGGGGCCAGATCCTCCCAGATCCAAGGTGGGGAACATTTTCTTTAGTGTGAAATTACAAAACGTCTTTTGAGCTGGCAAAAGTAATCTAAGAGGAATTCAAAAGAAAAAAAATGACTGCAATCACATAGGTTAGCTCACATGGAATCTGGACTGTGCAAAGTAAAACACCCCAATATTATTCTGTGCTTTTATGTGTTTATATCTCAGTAATTGATTCTGCCCTTGCTTACGCCCTAGAATGATGGCTTCATGCCACGTGGGAGGCCAAAAAATATTTCTGTGGTTTTATTTTAAATAGAGGACATGTACCAAAGCTCTGCATCAAAGATTAGGGTTAACTCTTAGATATTATCTGATGTTACGTTGGCTCTGTATGCTCTGTACAGCATTGTTCCATCTATACATTTTCCATTACTGTTTATCCAACATGGGGTCACCGTATGTCTGAACCCTTCTGCTGAAAGCATGTAGCAGAAGGCAGGGTGTACCCTGATCGGGACGAAAGGGCACCGCAGGAAACACTCACACATGGCCTGGTGCAGCAAAATCACTCATCAAGTTAACTTCAGAATCACTGTGGCATCCATATACGTGATCGCTTTTAATAAAACAGTTAAATAAAAGACAATATTTGCTGAAAGTAACACCAATAAACTTGCATTGCCAGAAAGGATTCATTAGTACCCCTGTACTGTAAGTCAATGTTGTCAAAACAAATCAACAGACCCTTTCCAAGACTATTATAAAATCTTTGCACCTCAATCTCTGCAGCCTCCTGTCTTCACTGATGGCTAACTGATCTCTATCTTACATTCCAAACACAAAACTCTCTTTTTGGCCAAGCCCACTTTGACAAGGCTGTTTCAACAAAGGTCTGAAAACTCATCCCCTTAAACTATCCATCCATCCATTTTCTGAAACCAGAAAATGCGGGGGGTCCAAAGTCCATCCCGGAGGCTATGGGCACAAGGCAGGGAACTACCCAGGATGGGAAGCCTACCCATCGCAAGGCACACTCAGTCACATACACCGTTCACTCACACATGCACACCTATGGGCAATTTGGTAACTCCAATTAGCCTCAGCATGTTTTTGGACCTGAAGTATCTGAAGGAAACTCCACGACGATCCAGGGAGAACATGCAAACTCCACACATGTGGAACCCTGGTGGAGACTTAAACCCAGGTCCCAGAGGTATGAGGTGACAGTGCTAACCACTACTCCCGAAACTACACTCAGAAATTGCATTGCACTCAAGTCCTGAATGCATTCATTATAACCTCCTGTTCTTTGTATGTGCATATATATATATATATATATTAGTACTGTCAAACGATAAATTTTTTAAATCAGATTAATCACAGGGTTGCTGTGGATAAATTTTGATTAATCACGATTAAATATCATTCATTTTTAATCTATATTAATCACGTCATTTTGCATAAGCAAACAGACTCAAGAAAAAAGGGAATATATATGCACTTAACATGTTTCTTGAACATCTTGCACACGAGTCGGACGCTTTCCATCTGCAACAGCAGTGTAATACCATGGACCCATATCAAAAAGCAAGAGTTTTTGCTTAGCCGGACAACTTGTCGGATTTAAGGTACCTCAGTTTAAATGGTCTTTATCTTCGTTCACTTATACAATTAGCCCGAACTACTGTAAATCCGACAAATAATCCGACTAATCATGAAATCCAATTCTAGCGCAGTTAACTGCCATTGTTAGTAATATCAGTTGGTAACACATTATGCGTGGTGCTTTACATATAAAACTCCGTAGCAGCACGTCCACAGATAAGTTGGATGGTATTGTGTGTGCAACCGATTTAATGAGCCACAAATGAGAAATAGTGCTTAAACAGTATAAAACTACAACTTTCCCTTCGGCTGATAAAGGGCGCAACCATCTTGGATTCTAAACTCTAGATCCTCTGTGCTGCTCCGAGATATTGCTGCAATCTGAGTTTGATTCCGAGTTTTGAAGCCCAAAGTGACGACATGCACGCTCCCGTTTCTCGGAGATCCGAGAAATATCTCGGACAGCACAGAGGATCTCTGAGAAACGGGAGTGCGCATGTCACCATTCCGACTTTAAAACTGGAATCCGACTCGGAATACGAGTTCCGAGGGCAAATGGAACTGCCCAGAATGGGTTGACAGAGATATTTCAGGGATTTTGAGTCATTTTATATATATATATATTTCTAAGAAACATTGTAATGTGGTGGATATTATAATGCAGTGGATTCAGGGAGGGCCGATGAAGAAGATTCCACTTTGGCTGACTACTTTGGTTGTATCCGTTCCACCAAAATTGTCTATATTCAAATAGCAGGTTGAACAATCCCCTTGCACTCAGCCAGACCCGGTTAAAAGCATAACTTGCAGCCAGAAGTGTTTCCTTCACTGTACTTCCAACAGAATTTGTTGAGCAGAAACAGGTTTTGGGCTCTTTTGGGCTCACAGACTCCAAATTCCCCCACAGCTGACTAATCTACAGCCACGAAGCGGAGCAGAGGAGTCAGGCAGATAGAAGGTCGCGAAAGCCAACACCACGCGGCGCACATGTGAGGCGGAGGGGTATTTCTGTTGGTGTCAATCCCTCTGTGTTTGCATCGCTGGCATGGAAGGGCATTGTCTGACTGTCAGGCTTGACAGATGTCTGCTGAAGGCCACAGGCCGAAGGTCCTGCTCAAGAACATCCAGTGAACTTCTGCTGCCCAGATGCATGTTTCTGCAAGTTTGCTTGTGCCTAGGGTTGTGCGCATTTTGTCACGTTTTTATGCACAACTGCAGACATTAGGAGGGACAATGTGCCTATGCTTAAGGGACCTGAATATACCACAGATCATTACCAAAGTCTTAAACATTATATAAGAAGCAGGAGGTAATGTTTACCTTGGTCTTTGCAGCATTTAGGCTAACATGCCACTGACTTTATGCACTGCCTACTACCAAACTCTTCTCATTTTACGTCTTCATTTCATGGCTACCGGCATTGTTGCTTTTCATTTTTATTATCTCCAGTCCTGGCTTCACTCCATTGGCTACCAGTTCAGTGCAGGACTCGGTTGAAGGCTTTATTATTCGTTTTTAGACCCCCAGATGGATTCCCTCCACCTTATATCTGTGCCCCTTTTCTGCATCAAGATTACTGAGGTCCTCAGACCAGCATCTTCAGTCTGTTCCAAGATGCTGGTTGAAAACAAAGGGTGACATGCATTTGCAGTAGAAGCACCAGAGCTTTGTAATATTTTACCACTGCACATTAGGTGTTCTTCATCAGTATTAGTCTTTACAAATACATTTAAAACTCACCTGTTTTCATTAGCATGTGAGGAGACTTATAAGTATGACAGAGCGGATTGCGTATCTGTGTTTCATGTTCGTTTTAAGCCTTGATATCATGCTGTGATTTTATGATCCATGTAAAGCATTTTGGTCAGCAAGGGCTGACACTAAAGTGCTTTAGAAATAAAGTTGACTTGACTAGACTTGACTATCTAATAAGCAGATGGGAAAAGCATTTTTCCACACAATTCTCCTTACTGAGGCATTTTTCATCTTGATTGTCCACACGAAGCATATTCATTGTACCTTCCCTGGCATAGGCCAGAGTTCACCATGTTGTGCATTTTGTCGGTGACTTACAGTAGATACGAACAGTTATGAACATAACTGATGATACCCAAAGTGAGTTTGAGTAGCACTGTAAGGCTGAGTGGGTTAAATCAACAGGAGGAAGGTAGACAACAAAAGTACAATAAATGCATATTGTCACAACCCTGACGACACCGGTGTTCCAGAGTCTTACTGTGCTTCATGTGACTGCCAGGGCTCAGGCAGGATGTTAATTTGCTTCTTATTTTCAGTGAAGCGCGTGATTCCCCGGTCTCACTCAGCAGAGAGAGTGAGGATCACAGTCCCTCCTTTCTCACTCCTCCATCTGTCTCAGCAGCTGCTCTTCTGTTCTCTCCTTCTCCATTTCCCACTTCCCAGAATCCAGTGGAACATCTACCCCTGCGCTCCTCACAGGGTGTGGCTATAAATTCTGGGCCCCCTGACAAAGTGTCACCTCCCCCCCCCCCATTAGTGTTTCCACTTTCAGTCTGAAAAAATGTGGAGAAATGTGCCAGATATGGCATTCTGTTTTGCAACACAGGACAAGTCAATGATAGGAACACCAAATTGCAACTGGACCCCCCCCCCCTTTTGATTATTAAATGGCCCCTGTAAAATGGTTGGCCCCCAGAAATGGCCAGGGTATCCATGCCCCTACTGCTCCCTGGTTCTTTCTACAACCATTTGCCAACAGATTACTG
Organism: Hyperopisus bebe; assembly: GCA_026777045.1. NCBI lineage: Eukaryota > Metazoa > Chordata > Actinopteri > Osteoglossiformes > Mormyridae > Hyperopisus > Hyperopisus bebe. Next base: position 11,959,032 of record JAODJW010000036.1, on the reverse strand, counting down.
CCTGGGAAGATCAGAAGTGAGAAGCAGCTGGACCCAGAGCAGACCTGGCCTGGGACTTGGGACCCGGGCCCAGAGCAGACCTGGCCTGGGACCTGTAAAGGTGTGAATATCTTTGATCTGCTGGCCATACTTCGACAGCAAAACACTGGCAATTTGCTGCTCCAGCCCTCTATCACTGCAAATATTTGAAAAATGAGTTCAGGAAGATCAAGCAGTGTTTTGGCCTGATAATGTAATTAAAATATACCCTTTCTCCAAACCCCTGTGGTACCATCACTTACTCATATATTCTAGTCCAGTAAAGCTGCCCTTAAATCTCGCCAGTTTGGTGGTCTGTCTAGGACAGGAATAGCATGGGGAGGGGAAAGAGGCAAGCACCTGTTTTTGGGGTGACTGGTTTTTCCCAAGCGCTGAGAGACAAGCCTCAGCCTGCTGCCCTGAAATCTCCATCGCTTTCTCCTAAAAAACAGTCGCTTTCTTTCCTGCGTTGGAAACACCCTTTTCAAGTGGCAGAGTCACAGGGGTGGGAATCCACAGTACTGGAATACTTGCCCTTAAAAATGGCTTTAGCTACTGTAGCTACACTTTGCTGATCTATTTTGAACATCCATGCTATTAAAAGGGGAAGTGACCTTTTCTCTGTCCACATCTGTCGTCTTTTCGTGCTCCAGCACAAATGTGACGTACCAGACCAGGCACTGTGCCTTTAAGAATGCCATTTCTTTATCAGGCAACCATCTGGTGACTTACCTGTTACTCTATTATAAGCTGTTTAACTGTTAAAAACTAATCCAGTGAAAAGTTACGTTTTACTTTAGGGAAGTGGGGTTAAAAGGATGTCTGTTCTTTCCATGACGTGTGTTGTAATGCCCCTAAAAGTGATGAGTCACACCTCTTACACTCCTTGAACCACAGCGGAGCCCCTGGTGACAAAAGTGAAGAAAACCTCCATTCAGAGGGCAGACTTTGACATCCTCGGGGTGATCGGCAGAGGAACCTTCAGCGAGGTGGGTTGCGCCATGAAAAGTCTCATTGACCCCCGCCCCCACTTCCCCCCAGCCCTCACTCGCGCTTTTGCTCTCTGCTCTTCCCGGCTACAGGTTGCGGTAGCGCGCCTGCGCAGAACGCAGCAGGTGTATGCTTTGAAGATCATGAACAAGTGGGAGATACTGAATCACGCAGAGGTGAGGGCCAAGGGCAGCTGCGTATCCCAACAGCCGAAAGCCTGAAGCCCCTGATTGGCTTTAGACTGTCCTGATTCCTAAGGATGTTCATCTCCCCCTTAATGCACGTGCCTACACAGACAGCATGCTACCAGGAAGAGAGGGAGGTCCTAGTCAGAGGGGAACGGCGCTGGATCACTGCCCTGCATTACGCCTTCCAGGATGACAACTACCTGGTGTGTGTCCCTCTCTGCTCTGACGCTGCTAAGGGTCCCCATGGGCCGCTACAGACAGTGGCCGGTCATGACGGACTTTCTGGAGACCGTGCTTATCTGCCTGACCTGCATTAGGCACAACTGCAGTGTTCCACCACATAATATGGAAGGGACATCTTCCCTCCCTTCCCAGGGACTCTCTGTCCTGCTACTACCTGGCAGAAGGTACAGGAGTTTCCGAGCCACTTCTGCCAAGTTTGGCAGCAGTTTCTTCCCCAAAGCTGTCAGGACACTAAATCCCCTGCAGGTCACCCCATTCCCTAACCCCGCCCCCCCCAAATCAAATCTATCTATGTATTGTTAGTCAATAGATACTGTATTTACTCTACTCCTTGAGACATTGCACCATGCATATAAACCATCATGTCCTGCCCCCGTTTCACACTGTCCTATGCCTTGCATTCTAAGTCCTTTGCAAACCCTCCCCTTGTCACTTGCTGTCCTTATGCCACACAGTGGTCCTGGGTGAATGTAATCTTGTGTCACTATATAGCTGTATATGAAGGAAATGGCAATAAACACTAATTGACTTGACTTGACCATTGTCTCCACTTACTAGTACCTTGCGATGGACTACTGTGTGGGTGGTGATCTTCTCACGCTCCTCGGTAAATTCGGGGACCACATTCCTGAGGAAATGGCCCAGTTCTACCTGGCAGAGATGGTGATGGCCATCGATTCTGTCCACAAACTGGGCTATGTGCACAGGTGAGCGCTCTGACATACATCCTCTTTTTACAGGTAAGCCGTGGCTGGTGTACTTGTAAACCTGGTCAAATGTGGTTATGTGGTCTTGGTTAAGGACCTTTGATTGCTGAATTTGATCAGTCATATGCTGCGCTTCAACAGAGTGAAGGCCTGTGCATCATGCTGGCCCATGTATGGTCATGTCAGGCTATGTGTGGTCACATGATGTCATGCGTGGTGATGTTAGACCGCGTGTGGTCACACTAAGCCACGTGTTAGACGGCGTGTGGTCACACTAAGCCACGTGTTAGACCGTGTGTGGTCACACTAAGCCACGTGTTAGACCGCGTGTGGTCACACTAAGCCTCGTGTTAGTCCGCGTGGGGTCACACTAAACCACGTGTTAGACCGCGTGCGGTCACACTAAACCACGTGTTAGACCGCAGGTGGTCACACTAAGCCACGTGTTAGACCGTGTGTGGTCCCATTAAGCCACATGTGTTCACATGAGGTCATGTGTGATTCCTCCCCTTTTCAGAGACATTAAGCCTGACAACATCCTATTGACTGCAGATGGCCACGTAAAGCTGGGGGACTTCGGCTCCTGTTTGAAGCTCCAGGAGGACGGCATGGTGGGTGACTGGGTAGGAGGTGCACAGTGTGCTGGAGCTCACCCATCTATGGCAACCCCCCCAGAACACTCACAGCCTTTGTATGCGTGTCTGCAAATATAAACCACACATGGGAAAAGGCTATAAGATGCTCCTCAATGTAAGATGACATATCCCCCATGCCTCCCCCCCTCCCCCCCAAAGGTGCATTCATCCCTGGCAGTGGGGACCCCAGACTACCTCTCCCCAGAGATCCTCCGGGCGCTGGAAAGTAGGGAGGGGTACGGCCCCGAGTGTGACTGGTGGGCCTTGGGGATCTGTGCCTTTGAGATGCTGTTCGGCAGTACGCCATTCTACGCAGAGTCCCTCCCTGAGACCTACGCCAAAATCCTCCACTTCCAAGTGAGGCTCTTATCTCTGCATCATTTCCCATGTTGCATATTGGCATTTAACCCAAATTGGGTTTAAAAATAAACAGTCCATTTAGCATTGTATAGCAGGGAGAATATTTAACAAAATGCCATTATTCTTCCAGTACTTATACCAGTTGCATTTGATTTTTTCATATATTGTAATAGCTGGATTTCTGATATCTGTGTGCAGACGTTTCATCATCTTGCTCGTCATACTTGTGTCTTCCTGATTGGCTCAGGAGCACTTTGAGTTTCCGCCATTGGCTGCTGCGGTGTCAGCTGAGGGCCGCTCCCTCATCCAAGGCCTGATCTGCGAGCCGCAGGAGCGCCTGGGAACGGGGGGGGCCCTGGACTTCTGGGGACATCCCTTCTTTAGTGGTGTGCATTGGGCCTCCCTACACCACTGCACACCCCCTTACCAGCCTACGGTCTCCAACAGCACTGACACTTCCAACTTTGATGTGGTGGACGACTGCCTCGGCAGAACGGTATTTTAGGATAATGTTGGGGGGGGGGGGGGGGTGGGGTCTCATGTGTTAAGCCTCCCTGTCATTCGGCAGCTACGACGTTATCTTTCATGCAGGATACTTCCGCTGCATCGCATGCAAATACTGATTTAAATCTAAAGCAAAGTAACATGAACCATCCGTGGATCTTCCTGGATTCACGTTTCCCCAGCGTTAGCCACCATAAACACATGAATCACCTTGTGATGCTGCACCAAGGCACCCAGTTCAACCATTATGAAGGAGAATCTAACTAGTACATGTTAATCCCACAGGAGGCTCTGAATGGAATGAGCGGCAGTCAGCCCGCAGGGGCTCACCTGGCCTTCGTGGGATACTCATACATGGCCACTGGGTAGCCTGTCCTCTCCGCCATCGCTTGTAACATCGCCTGTAGTCTTTGGTGTGTCCTCACATTCTCTAATGAGTAATAAGCCTGTTTTTTTGAAGACTTCCTCGTATTCATTTTTCAGGGAGACCAAGGACCACAGCCATGATACCGTGATGAGTACAGACAAGCAGCGGAGCAGGGACAGTGAGGGTCTCATTCGGGATAACCTGGTACAGAGAAAAACATCCGAAGGACTGTTTAAGGACTTTTTGTGGTCACCTCACTTTGTTATTTGGAGTTGTGTTTGTTTCTTTTACAAGAGTGTTTCTAAAAGAGGGATGCTTTCTGGATTATTACTGGAGGTGCTGTTTGCTTTGTTTCCATGGTAGCTCACAGAGAGCGTATCAGAGGAGCTGCCGAAACAGTTTGAGCACCATCTAGTGTTGAGTAAGGGTACTGCAGGACATGTGCACGGCGACGACACTGACCTGGATGCTGCAATGACTATGGAGCTGCACAGGTATCGGACTGCCCAAGTTACAGAAAACCAAACTAAAAAGGCCGCATCACATCAATAAAACTACACAAAGGAGTTTACAATTACACTGAAAATAATTTAAAATGCTACCTTGGGATGGGTTTTAGGCCCCCTGCACAAGCGGTTGGAAAATGTGTGGATGGACAAAATAATAATTGGTGTACAGAATTTTAATTTAAGTTTAATTTAAGCCGATAGCATATGGACCAGTCGTGTCGCTAAGAGCAGGTTAGCGCTGAGATCTCCTGGTAAAGGGAAGAGCCGGACCAGCGTCATTAATGATGGACACATTATGTGACACTGCTCAGCGTAATGGGGTGATTCTGATTGGCTGCTTCACTCAGACAGCTGCAGGAAGCAGAGCAGAGGAACAGGGGGCTGGAGGAGGAGATCGGGCAGCTGCAAGGGGAGCTAGAGAGCCTAAGAGCCAGACGGCTGACAGGTAACCATCAGGCCTTTCATCAAGGGCATCATGCTGTGTGAGTCCCTCAGCAGATCGCTGAGGAGGTGACAGCCCCCACAACACGGCCCCCCGCCCATGTGACTGACATCCACTGTTATGGCGCTTTCCCATTCCCACCAGGAACTGAGCCATACTTGAGTCATACCCATGCTGACATAGCCTTGCTTAAAAGTATGACTTAATCGAGCTGATTGCATCACCACTATCTGATTGGTTGAAAGCACAGAGTCACCAGTGATCTGCACCAATAGGCATTTTCTGAAGGAAAAAAAATGGCATATTCATTATTCTTTAGTAGCGCGACAAATGTTTTAATGAATTCCCCATATCTTGGAACTTGAAAATTTCAAACTTCCTAGCTAAAAACATACTATACAACTGCTGAACAGAATGGATTCATAATGCAAATGTAAACAAGCAAATGCTAATTCCACTAGCATTTGATGCTAACATAACACAGCGATTCTCACAGACATAGGAGGTAAGGAGCATTATAGCACGTATCCACACCCACCACACGACAAACCATCTCAGGGATGAGAACCTGAGCGCAGCCATGTGGCTGGTGATACCTCAGCGCCTCACTAGTCCGAATGGACCAGTGTGAGGTTTTTTCCGGTGTCTGGA
>JAODJW010000036.1:11933723-11950552 GCA_026777045.1 Hyperopisus bebe | reverse complement strand
CTGGGCACGGACAGTAATGTGTGCGTCACATGCGCCGGCTATTACATGCACACTGCTGGGCACGGACAGTAATGTGTGCGTCACATGCACCGGCTATTACATGCACACTGCTGGGCACGGACAGTAATGTGTGCGTCACATGCGCCGGCTATTACATGCACACTGCTGGGCACGGACAGTAATGTGTACCTCGTGTTGTACGGACCTGGACCGCAAGCTGCGTGTCTCAGCTTGCATTCTGAGTTAAACTGCATCGTTTTGATATTGTGGATTAGTTAAAAAATCCATTCTTTTCCCATTTTTTTACTGGGCCACAGAAGATCAATACTAGGGTACAGGGCCCAGTAAAGGGGTCTAGCAACAGCCATGAGAATACCCTACATATTGTAAGAAAAGTTACATTTCACGACTGTGTTATAAATATGGTGATGAATAATCACTTATTGTTGGAATCAAATTTCTAAATAAAAAAATCTACTATTGTTTATGTTTAAAAAGCTTTACTTTCCTACAAACAGTTAAAATGTATATATATTTAGTTGCAGCCAGGTTATTTGGCAGCAATCAACATGAGAGAAGATGATGAAAACTAAAAAACTGGGCATAACATCAGTAGCTCATGGCTTTTACACTAACATGCTTAGAGTTTTACACGTAGGGCCAGTTCTAAGAATGCTTTGGGTCCCTCAGCACAGAGATCAGCAGTAATCTGAAGACAGCAGTCAGCAGACTTTTATAAAAAATGGGATTTTTGGGGGGGTTGTCTGTCTCTCCGGTCAGCAGTAACATGATAAGCCTTGTGGTCACACTTTGTCACTTGGTGTCACATTCTCACCAAATGGAAATGAAACAAGAAATAAAACTGACCCCTGTTCCTAATAAACTAACATGCAGACAGCTTCCCAATATCACATCATGTACTCTTATGTTACAGTATATACTGACACTACTATATATTCACAGGATATATTCTTTGTATTAGATCAGATGAACTTTCTTGATCCCAGAAATTACTGGGAATACAAATAGAATCCTGAAAAAAGAGAGATTATAGAGTATTCATGAAATAAACATTAGGAAGAATAATAATGAATATGCAATTAAAATGTGCAAGTAAAAAACAGACAGTGCCAGACTTTTTCTATTGCCCAGACGGGTTGGGGGGGGGGGTGACACGTTGTGGTGTCTGATGGCAGCAGGCAGTAAGGAGCCCCAGTGGGGCTTCTTAGGACATAGCATATCATGGTGGCTAAATGTGGTCCAGGATAGCGCACCCCTGAAGAGGGAGGGGGGGGGGGTTTATAATATTGTCCAACTTTTCCTGACGAGTTTCTTCAGGCATTTGGCATCACCTGCACTGATGACCCTTCCCCAGCAGGACATAGCTCAGAAAAGCACGCTGCCCCCCACGGACTGATGAAGCACACAGCAGCTTGCTACACACATTAGAAGACCTCAGCCCACTCAGAAGGTAGAGTCTACTTTGGCCATTCTTGTACACCGCTGCTGTGTTGTCCGCCCACCAATCATAACTGTCCAGCAAATTTGCTTTAGCAGTTTTCCGTTTGCAGCAAAATACATTTATTTCATTGTGACAGGCTCTTTTTCACTCGTCAGAGTCACGCATTAAAATACTACCCACTGTGGAAAGAACTCTGATACCAACATCCCAAAGTCAGCTTTAATTGTCACTAATTCCATTCAGTCAGCTCACCAGAAACATCTATCCATTTTCCAACCCGCTTATCCTACAGGGTCGCGGGGGGTCCGGAGCCTACCCCAGAAGCAATGGGCACGAGGCAGGGATTCATTCTATAGAAACTGCTTTACAAACGAAATGACACTAGTGGCTTAGAACAGGTGGCGAGCCAACAACTAGTTGCTATGAATGTTAGAATGGCACCTTCACTGCCTGTTTTCAAATCTCATGTAAAAACACACTTTTATTCCTTAGCTTTTAATTCAGTCTGAGAGATGTTTGATTACCAGTTATCACTGTTTTTACGTCTCATTGTTTTTGTTGATTCAGTGTCTTTCATTGTCATTTAAGTGCATCTTGTTACATTGTTTCATCTTTTCGTGTTGTTTTCTTGGTATATCGTTTGTACAGCACTTTGAGTTTAACTGTTGTTTAAAAGTGCTCTATAAATAAACATGAGCTGACTAATAAGCAGGTACATATTGTACCTGTCACATTTTCATATATGTACATTTTTGTATACTTCTAATGGATTTAATTGATGTCAAACAAACATTTTCAATACTCGTGCTTACTAATACTCTTTGGAGAATGTAAAAGAGGAAGAGAAAGTCAGTGTTGTCAGTATTGCACGGTGAAAAAATCAAAACAAGCCCCTTGACCTTTAGAAACTAACAGTAGTAAAACTTGTAAAACAACTTCACACTAAAAAATGACAGGACCACAAAGGTGGTGACATTTCATTTTACCCAAATGTAGCTTTTTCTCCTCCTAGTATTTACAGAAAGAACGTGACCGTCTGTGTCTCCAGATATTTTAAAAGAAAATGGAGTAGTTGGGTGTGACTTGAATTCTCACTGACGTTCTCTAGCAAAACTTCGCTGTAGCATGAGGTAAATCACACAAACACAATATCAAGCTTTTTTAAATCACTGGAAAAGAAATGAGTGTGATAGAGTACTCAATGTATTTTGATGTTTTTTTCTTTACTCTCTTTTTTCTTGTGTTGTGTACGTCTGTATGATAAGGTTTACATGCAGACTGTATCCTGCACCTTGTTTCACAATAGTATAAGACTCCTTTTCGCTTTGTCATACCCCAGTCATCCAAAAACGTGATTATAAAACCTGGATTTTTTAGCACGAGGTATACTAGACAAGCCAAGGCAAAGCGTGTCTCTCTCTCAGAAAGGGTAGAGAGAAGTGACTAATCATTCAAACAATTAACCCAGAGGGATGGACTTTCCCAGTCCCCTGTCAGTCCTCCTGCGCCGCCCCCCCACTCACCCATGGCCGCATTGTGTGGGCTTCTTTAGTATATAAATATAATATCGGCCACTATTCAAATAATGAAATTAATTTACTGAATATATTAAGCAGAAATGTAAATAAATATTTCACTGCATTTTATATTTCACTCTCCTAAACTGTATTGGGGAAAACGCTATCAAATGGATTGAATGAATATTTTAAAAAATGGTTTATTATAGTATGCCTTTTGATATCTTATGATTATCAGAGAATAATAAATTAATTAATACCAGTCAGTCACCATGCTTTTTTTTGCCGCCAACCCAAAAAGGTCGACATAATGTCAAATATAAAATAAACAAATATAAAACACTCAATTTTAAAATACAACCATGCATGGGTGTAAATTATGGGGGTGGAGTCTTCTTGTAAGTTCCCCAATAATCAAAACCATTCAATACAAGCCCCTGGACCCCCTTAAATGGGTGGAGATCTCAACCCCCTAAATGTTCAACAAAGTTATGCCCTTGCAAGCACGTGCTGTTTAATTAGTCTTATGGTGTTCTTCTACATTTCCTCTTCCCAAAATATAAGTTTAAAACTGTATTTCTGTGAGGATTTCGAAAATATTTTTCCATTAAGTATGAAATTAGGATTTACCCTGATGTCGAAAGAACTTCCACACACCAGCTCAAGTCTGTTCATGACAAACGACAAAAACTGCTGGCACTAAGTCGGGAACAGCAGGTTTATCTTAGGGCTCGGCACGCGCGGAACGGAAAGTCCGCGGAAGGCGGAACTACTACAGCTGCGTTGCCTCCACCCGCAAGCAACCTCGGGAATCAGCCGCCTGATTCTATTAAAACCGGCCGCTGCTCGTCGAAACACGGCGATTGTAGTCGAACGAGGTATGAACGTTACGAGATACGAAGTGAGCCGGAACCGTAAATGGACCCAAAGAACCAGGCGAAAGCAAATGTGGAAACGACAGCGAGTCATAATGCCGACCCAGGTGAGTCACTTTTGCAACGAGTACCTGCACTGCACTGTACATACCAAGTTCATTACAGATAGTTTTACTGGTTTTATCGCAAGCTGAACAGTGAATGTGTGTGTTGAAGCTGAAATGTAACACCGCATTCTCATGCAAGGCGTTGGTGGCTTAAAATCGAAGAAGTAGCTGCTCATTGTTTTATGTGCATTTATATAAAATATGAATAATTTTGTTACTCCTGCCTCATACCTTCAAGCGGGAATGTGTCCGATGGTGGTATGTCGGGAGCGATGGGGAGCTACGGCACCGCGCAGCCGCCACAGACTGACGGATGCCGCTAAGAAGGCCGTCATCCATCACACTGCCCTCTGGCCCTGTACCGGACCCCGGCAATGTTTCCTTCAGCTCCAGCACATCCAGAAGCTGCACATGGTTCACAGGGGCTGGGATGACATTGGATATAAGTGAGTGCCCTCCTTTAATCGCGAACTTTAGCTCAGTGTGAAGTACGTTTGCCGAATATATAGGGAATAGACAACTAACATGTTATGAAAACATTAATACTTACTTTTAGTTTTGGCTCCTCAGAGTAAAACACTGTTAGATAGATAGATAGATAGATAGATAGATAGATAGATAGATAGATGGCTATATCTATCTATCTATCTATTACAGCATCAAATGCACAAAGGAATAAAATTAGTCATTCCTATACCTGGAAAAAATAGAAATTAGTAATTGAAATATAAAAATAGAAATTCTTTGTGTACAAGATACCAATGTGCAAAAAAAGCTGTGATGTGCAATAATTAGAAACCATTAATGAAATACAGATGTGTACAGACCGTAACACTGCAAAATCTGCAATGCCAACTGACTGCGCAGTGAGCAAGAGATAACTAAAATAAATAGATGGATAGATAAGAGAAGCGAATGTGAGCATTGTTACAGTTTGCAGGCAGGCGAGTGACTGGCTGGTTTGGCCTGTAGGGCCATATGCCCTGATGGCAGCAGGAAGGAAAATGATCCTTGGTGTATTGAAGGCGTCCTTCTGTGCCTCCCTTGCTGCATGTGATGGTGATACTCCTGATGGACACCAGCTTGTTCCTCATTGTCCTGTCCACCACCTCTAGTTACTGCATGGCTTGTGTGTTTTGCATTGTGATATCGAAGCGACACATTTCCTAACTTCGGACTGCCTTTGCTGCACATTACATGACTAGCCATACCTCAGCTTTCTAGTTGGCGAGGACGGGTCAGTGTTTGAAGGGCGTGGCTGGGGCATCGTCGGAGCTCATACCAAGGGCAACAATCACGATTCTATAGGCATTGCTTTCATCGGCAACTTCAACAGTAAGAAATTTTTTTGTTCTGTCTTTATGCATTGTTACCTACAGTATAGTTATTTTTGGTAACATATATAATACCTTTTATTTGTTCCAGATCAAGTACCCACTTCAGCTGCCCTGTCTGCTGCTAGACAGCTTCTGCAATGTGGAGTAGATCTTGGTCATCTTCATCCGACATACACCTTATTAGGGCACAGAGACCTGGCAGACACTGAATGCCCTGGCACACTGTTATATACGCAACTTCAATTCTTAAATCAAAACAAATTAAAGGACTGATGTAGGCTTCATTTTTTCATTTGATTTTTTACATGATGAAAATGATAGTAAATGTAATAACATATGTTGTATCTGTGCACTAGATGGCGTGGTGTCACTCGTGACTTCATTTGCGACACTTTTAGATCACGTGATGTACACACATTTGGGACACATTCATTACAGCACTTACGTAAGTCCCTTTGGCTAAGGGCTACTGTCAAATGCCGTAAATGTGCATTTTGACATTTCCAGAGATTTGCTTATTAGACGATCGATCAGTTTACTGCGCAATTTATATGTTTGGTTTAGTCCTCGGTAATGTGAATGGTCGTGCAGATTTTTGTTTTGATTTGCAGACTATATTAAACATCTGGAAATCACCCTTGGTACCACTGTGATGTATTCTAGGACGTAGCTAACCCCCCTCACCCCCCACATTAGTAGAATTTACCGAGCGGATGGATGTATACTTCCCGAGCCTATATTTAATTCTTTCTCGTATTCAAAGGCTCCCTTATACGGCCCGCAGCTGGAAGTAGCCTATTATCTGCCTCACTTTGACGTCGTTCTGAGGAAAAAGTCTGTTAAACAGGCCTAAATAAATTTCACTGACAGAAACTATCGCACTCAATACTCCCCTCTTTTGTCTGCACATTTCATTAAGAAAGAAGTGCTATTTTCCTCCATGAGTCTTTTAACGATTGCATGTGGTATGAGCACAGTAGGCCACATTAATACAATTTAAAAAGTTAACGAATGTACGCATCTAATAATAATCATGTAGGCCTTCCTAACAGAATTCATATTGACACGAATAACACCATATTATTCCTAAACATGTTTTCAGTTGCATATATATACCGACCCTATTTTATATCTGTAGTTAAGCCAATACGCGCAAAGATTATTTTGGACGAAAAAAAATAATTACATCCAAGACACCATTTGGATTTGCAGAAAACAGGCAGCTGGCCTGTCTTTCCCATATTAAAACATTCCAGGCAAGCAAGTACTTGCAACATTGGAAGATTACGGGGCGGGGGTGGGTGGGATATGATTCTAAATTACACTAAGACGAAATAATCAAAGATTGGGAAATCAGAACATATGCCTGTAACAGTTACACCTCAAGCTCACCTGTCAGCCCTGTTGCAGGAAGCCGCGTGGCCTCGGGACAGACGCATGTAAGAGCTTGGAGCCGCTGCTAGGGTTAGATGACGTCATGTGATTATATTAACTTACGCGTTTGTTTGTTTACTTACTGCTGAGCACAGAATGCTTCTTCTCACAGTCGTTTGTAATTGGCATTTGGTCAAGTTATTGTGTAAATAAAAGGAAGACGGCGAGTGAAGAAGGCGGTCCCAGCGGGCACGACGCAGGTAAGAGGCTTGGATTTCACGGGTTTCGGAAGTGTTTTAATTGCAGCGGGGAGTTCAGCGATCAGTCAGTGAGATTGGCATCTGACCCAGAAGAGAGGTTTTTCAAAAGTGCTCCGAGTTTTTCTTCCATCGGTGCGAAACGATTCACGCGGGGATTCAGTTCTTTTTCTTTTGAGTAGGCTACTTTTTAATTTCCGACTTTTAATATTTGCAAAATGTACTGATGTTAGATATGGATGACATGAAAAGCCCTGATGGGGTTTTCCAAAAACCTGCATTTAGCATCAGCAACCTCCTGCTTCGTCGAGAGTTAGTCGTAAATGACACCGGCGCCGCAATGGAAGAATGCTGTTCGAAAAACTTGGATTCCCAACTCCAGTCTAATTCACCGCAGCTACCGGCGAGCAAAGGAGTTTTTGTCCGGTGCGGACCGCATAACGATGACTGTAACGGCAACGAAACCGACGACATAAAAGCATGTGACTTTCGAAAGAAGTTGCTGACCAGCGGGAAGAATGCCAGCGAAAAAGGAGCCAAAAACAACGACGGTGGCAGTGAAGTCAAGGCGGACGAAACTGAGGGGAAAATGAAGTTTGAGAAGCCTCCATTCAGCTACAACGCGCTGATAATGATGGCGATACGCCAAAGCCCAGAACGGCGCCTAACCCTGAACGGCATCTACGAGTTCATCATGAGCAACTTCCCGTATTATCGCGACAATAAACAAGGCTGGCAGAACTCGATCCGACACAACTTGAGCCTAAATAAGTGCTTCGTAAAGGTGCCTCGACACTATGACGACCCGGGCAAAGGGAATTACTGGATGCTGGACCCTTCGAGTGACGACGTTTTTATTGGCGGTGCAACTGGTAAACTCAGACGGCGCTCCAACGCCGCTTCCCGGGCGAAACTAGCCTTTAAAAGAGGATCTCGCTTGGCCAACACTAATCCAGCCGGATTTGCAATCACTGGGTCTTTTTATTGGCCTGGGCCTCCTCTTATAACTTTCCGACAGTCCGCACAACCACCCTCGGGTTCAGGGCTTAGCTACGGCTCATCATATTTCGGTTCGCATCCCGGAAACACATCTTCACACCACCTATGCGCTCCAACCGCCGGAGCTGAGCGACTGCTGCATGCGCACCAGGAGAGCCCCCCTTTTGCTGCAAGGGGGCATAATTCCCGATACCACCACATGGCTTCAGCTACATCGTTCACCTCATCTGCTTTGCCATGCTCCGTGTCTCTGCACAGCCCCTGCTCATTAAGTCTGTTCCCCGGCTCTGCGAGCTATTTCTGCTCGCACCAGACCCATCCGGCACCACTATGTCCAGTTTCTCAAGGTGAGACCTTGCAAGCCAAAACTTTTGCAGTCGGACAGTTTTTACCCAGTAGGAATGGGTCACCGGATTACTTCGGGAGTCTGTGTGCCGAGTTTCCAAATTACTTAACTCAAAACTGCCCCACAGGCCCGCTTAACACTATTTTTCCTTGAAAACTACGGAAAAGCTTCCCTGTAATAACTTACTGTCGATTCTGCGAGTTTGCTGCTGGGATCCTTTCGAGTTTGCTGCTATTATGTTTCACGCGTTTATGCCCACGGGCTGTAAAAACGTGCTCAGCTGTCCTAATCTGACAAGTTTTTTTTTCTTGTCTTCACGACGAATGCTATTGTTTTATCTAACAAAGTGTGCATTGGCTTTATTTTGTCACGTTCAGATTTAACGTTTAATATCTTCATCAACAATATCAGCAGGATCTGCTTATTATTAATAGTCCTACTAATAATTACAATATAACGACAATAGAAATAAAATTAAATGTACATATACAAATGCATATTTTATATATAAACTGTGAAAGCAGGGATATGTCTCTATGATATTAACGAACGACATCAACTTAGACTTTTATACGCCCAAAAATTAGGTTTACATCAGGCACAGTAGACGTTGGTTAAATTAAAAACAACCTTAAACGACTGGAACATCCGATGTTTAAACAGGGTAATGTTTGTAATCTGTGTTGAAGAGAGTTGAACTTCGTCTTGAAAGCAATTTCTCATTTTCCTTTGATTAAAAATTTACCATGCATTTATGAATCATTTTTCAATTGCTTATATAATTGGTTTAATAACAATAATAATTATAATTATTATCAAAAGTGATCATCTAAAAGCTACATTTTCAGGGTAAATAGTGTATGGCATTTTAGGCCTGTTATTTTGCCAATCTTACCAACATAAGCAATTTAAACACTGATCACTCCCATGTTGCATGCGCTGCAGCAAATAAGCTATAATTTTGATCACCGACAAATGGTGCTGTATTGGTTTTGTTCGTAGTATATTATCCAAGATGATCGATAACCGTAGTTTTGCTGTTTAAATTGTATTGAAATTGTTTCACAGTTGTTTTCCCCTGTAGTCTGAAATACAGGTGGTATGCAGCTCATACACTGCGTTTAAAATACTCTGGGGGAAAATAGTCTGTTAAAACTTACACATTTAGGTCTATATAACCTTAATTTTTAATTCGAGTTATTAATGCTTTACGCTATTGTAATGGCTATTAATATTAGATTATTCGCGTTAATGAAATATTTGCATTAAAGATACCGAATTTAAGGTTAATTTATCATTCAGCATGCTGGTGTATTAGCAGTGTTTTTTTGAGCAGTCACCTTTAAATCTTAAAATTTATGCTAAATGAAAAAGAAAAACGATTCAATTGTAGATTATTATAATTCAGTTGTAGATTTGAAATACATAAGTTAAACCAAAACATAAATGACAACTAACTCGATAGATTAACAAATACAACATCTCCATGAATTTAGCTTTAAAACCTTAGAATTGACGGTATATTTTGAGCGCCAAACATGGAAATTGCACATGTGCGACTACAGAAAAACAAATCATGTTAATCGTACACTGAAAGTTATAATAGGCCTATGTAAATAGGCCTACCGATGTTTTCTTTAATACTGACATGTGGCTGTAAAATGATTTGTGTCCACATGATTTCCAGAATTGCCGATTTTATTCGTGTGATAAAAGGAACTTTCAAACATGTAATTTAATTTCTCGTTTTTACTGTCGCAAGTAATACGCAAGTAAAATTTGAAATACATAAGTTAAACCAAAACATAAATGACAACTAACTCGATAGATTAACAATGAAATTAACCGAATTTAATTTGAAATGATCTTGATATGGCGTATTTATTTATAACAGCGCATGATTTATAGCCCAGATGCAAAATTCATACTAGTGTGTTATAAAAGCCATACTGTAGACGGTTCTTTGGAATTAAATATACGCTAGAAGCAATTAGTTTTATATTTAATAATTACGCAAGTGTATACGCGACCATTTTCTTATTTTATTTAAATATCTATTCAGTATTTCTATGGGGGGGGCATATATCTGCCTGAAATTAAATATGTAAGCAAAATAAATATAACAAATAAATAGTAGAAAAATTTGGCTTTTGTCTGGGTACTTGGAACAACGAGAAAATAACAGGAGAATGGAAATGTGCATGCTTCATTAAAATAACGCAAAATACAAAATATCCATCTATTTTCTAATTAACCGCCATCAAAAACTGATAATCATTTGAACCATATATATAAAACAAAGATTTTATCTTTTTTTGTTTTGTCTGTTAAGCCATTATACAAAATAAACATTTTTTATATCACCATACTACAAAATGAGAAGTATAAAGAATCTCAACAGATGTTGAGAGAGACCCTGAAAACTGTTGAAAGGGATAGACGGGACATATGATACATGATATGAAAGAAGGAGGAATTAAGGAGTCCAGGAGGAGGTGCCCAGTCGGGAGGTCGGACGTTCAGGAGTAGGCAGACAAACCCGTAAAGCTTGTCACTCTTATTGTCTGACAGCAGCATTACTATAACATTATGAACTCCCTTTGTAAATATAAATGTAAAATAAATTTATACACGGGATATGGAAGATTAAGTGTATTATACATTATGCTTAAAAATGCAACTTTCTGAATGGAGCCACACAGAAAAATAGACTAATGCATCCCCTTACATGTATACATGCATAATGGCATTTGTTGCTTATGTGAATGAATATGTCTGTATTTTAATGATGGTCAGTTATCATTAATCTCCAATATGCCCCTTCCCCAAACTCTGTTTGAGCGTCCCCAGAGAGCGATTATGGCTTAACCTCTGTAATTAAGTGTCTCTTCGATCGCCAGTCTAATGCTTATGACTGCGGGAAGCCAGTTATGCCCAAAGAACATCACTGTGTATTTTGTGTTTTTGTTCAACAAAAGCGTATCATTTACATTCAGTGATGAAGTGGGCAGAAAATAAAAATTAAATTAAATTTTACTCCAAATCCAGCTTTTCGAAGACATTTTCGTTACTGTATGTTGTCTTCATTCTGGCATAGAAAATGAAGGTCCTTGCTGGGAAGTCTGTGGATAATCTGTCTTGTGCTACCGGCTACATTTTTACCTCTTTCCTCTATATTTTCACCTCTGCCAGATAGCATGTACATGGCATGGAATTCGGAGCTTTACTCAGCCTGTCGTCTGCTCCCCAAAAACGCCTTATCTAAGGCTCAGATAAGAACGCCCTTGGTAGCAGGTACAGATGCAGGGTAGATTCACCAGGACATTTCAAAGCAGGCATATCCAAAGTGTGAATTGGTGTGTCTGTGTGTTTGCAGAAGGGTGAAAGAGCCTGCAAGATGGGGATGATAGCATCACTGTGAGAGTGACCTCATTGATCTGCTTCTACGGTTACAGTCCAACATGACATCAGTACCTCCTGAACTTTCCCTTGCCTTTCTGCGGCTCACACTTAACGTTTTTCTTTCCATTAATAAAAAGATGGGAGAAGATGCTGATAAAGACTGGTGTCTGGATACATGCCTAAAGAGAGACAAAGGCTCCTTCTTGAGACCTGAGAGATGCTTCACACATGCAGGCTCAGCCAGGTTGGTTGGTTCCAGCAGATAAACCCTCAAGCGTGTATCAAGTGGCATTGTGTGGGCAAAATAAAGAAAGAGGTACAAAGATCGTAATGATGTTTTTATTAGAGATGAAGAATGACGGTATGAAATGCAAAGGGGATCGAGGAACAGAAAGAAATGAGAGCGAGGAAAAAAATAAAGGAAGAGATAATGAGAGACTCCCATGTCCCAGGGCAGAAGAAACACAATCCTGTTTGCAGTTTATTTGCGTAATAAATAATATCCCCCTTCAAGCCGTGCAAATAACCCAGCACCTTTGAATAACCTGTCCTGCACACCAGGAGTCACACAAGGATGATAAATCATGTTGGAGCAGCGACTGGGCTTGCAGTCTGTTCATGAGCTCCAGGGCACATCAGGGCACTGCTATTGCCCCAGAGACCACACGCACGTAGACTGCAAGCGGGGACGCTGTAAGGGGCGGGGGGGTGTTGGGGGGGGGGCTAGTAGTTAGGATGATTCCAAGGTTCCAAGGGCCCATGACTGATAGGTTAAAAATTTGAAAAAAAAACATTGGATTGGTCAGGGTTGTGGGCCAAAAATTTCTAGTGTTTCTAGTATTGTGTTTTTTAATCAACAGGAGAGTTAATTTGAAATTTACTTTGCAAATATTTTGTACAAACCATTTCAGCGCTTTTTGCTAAAGCTGTAGTAAAGAAGTATATTTATATTTTTGTTTATTCTCTTTATTTTTTTATATTTTCTTTTAAATTCCCGATCATCGCGCTGTAGCATTTCATTTGGTTCCTACTTTGTCGGAAGATGGTCTGTAGCTCTTGCTAATGGGCTGTATTAAGACTTCCATCCATCCATTCATCCATCCATCCATTTTCCGAAACTGCTTGCCCTGTGCAGGGTTGCGGGGCTCTGGAGCCGATCCTGGAGGCTACGGACACAAGGCAGGGAACAACAAAGGGTGGGGAGCCAACCCATCACAGTATGCTAAGACTTATAACTGGGTATTCATTGGAAGCTCAGCTTACCCACACTTATGTCTAGTTGACTCTTCGACAACAAGTATGTTTGTAATATTCCATTTGCATCATTTGTACGTCCCATTGACTAAAAGCGTCTGGTGAATACCGTAAATGTTAATGTACCTTGAAGCTCTTTTTCGGTCTCCATGAAGACGGACACTTCTGGTTACTATTCTCTCAGTTGGAGCTGTTTGTTGGGAGAATGGTTGTCAAGATGGAAAGAAAAAAGGTAGATTGACGTGTATTAAGTAACCTTTTAAGTAGATAAAAGAATATGATAGTATGATGATACTCAGTGGTTCAAAAGTACACTGTAGGAATGTGCTTGCTTTGAATGTACCACCATCTCAAGCGCAGTGTTTCACTTGTCACAGCACTATGGGAATCGTAGTTATTTATATGGCTGAAAAAATGCAGCAGGGGGCTAGGATTCACATTGGAAAGCATTCACCCTAACTCATTCTATATGACTGAGGGTGTCCACGTGTTCCTGCCCCTGTTGCATTAAACCACAGGTGTATAAATCATAGTAATTCCATGCAGTTGCCCTTCGCAATTGTTAGCACCCCTTGTGAAGACATCTGAAAAGGGTTAGAAAAAATCCACCTTCTGGTGAAGTAGCTTCATTTTGCACTGAAAAAATGAGAAAAATCCAACCTTTCATCGAAATAAACATATTCAAAGACAAATCCTGCATCAAGAAATAATTATTTTCAACAAAAACACATGGTCCACAATTATTGGCACCCCTGCATTTAATGCTTTGTACAACCTCCCTTTGCCAGTATAACAGCACTGAGTCTTCTCCTATAACATTTTATAAGGTTGGAGAATACCAAGGAGGGCATCTGAGTCCATTCCTCTATAGAATATCTCCAGATCATCCAGGGTCCTAGGCCCTCTCTTGTACACTCTCCTCTTCAGCTCAGCCCACAGGTTTACAGTGAGATTCAGGTCAGCGGACTGAGATGGCCAATGTCAGAAGCTTGATTCTGTGGTCAGCTAACCATTTTTATGTTCATTTGGACATGTGCTTACGATCACTGTCCTGCTGGAAGATCCAGTGACGGCCAAGTTTTATTATCTGAGCAGAGGCGGCCAAATTTTGATTTAAAATGTCCTGGTATTTCATGGAGTCCATGTACCCTAACAAGGTTTCTGGGGCCTTTGGAGGAAAGACAGCCCCACAACATCCAGAACCTCCACCATATTTTTACTTTTCATTACAACCATCCTTCTTTTTACACCAAACCCACCTCGAATGTTTATTACCAAAAAGCTTAATTTTTTGTTTCATCGGATCACAGAACAGGGTTCCAGTCAAAGTTGTAGCGTTTTGCAGACTTTTGGCACTTTCCTTTGTGGTTAACTGACAGACACGGCTGATCCTTGGGATTTTTTGCCTCTCTTACGATCCTCCTCACTGTATATAAATTTGTGTCCCCTTCCAGGCAGGTTTGTAACCGTTCCAGTTGTTGCCCACTTTTTTATTATTGCCCCAACAGTAAAAATGGTCATTTTCAGACGAGTAGCTCTTTTTTCATACCTATTCCGATTACAAAGGTCAGCACACTTTTCCCTCGTTTGATTTGTATGTTCTCCTATCTTTCCCATGTTGATGGATGACTAAGGGAATTTGAGCTCTGTGTCACCTCATGTTTGTACCCCAGTTAATCAGGAAGTCATGGATTACAGCTTGAACGTTCCAACACACTCCAATCAACTGAAAGATGTACAATGGGAAACATGCTTCAGTTACATTGTGTTCACCATAACTTCCAGGGGTGCCAATAATTCTGGCACATATGTTTTTTGTTAAAAATAATTATTTATTGATGACAGATTTCTTTTTCTTTGATTAAATTTATTTTAATGAAACTGGATTTTTCTCATTTTTTCAGTGTGAGATAAAGCTGCTTTGCCAAAAGGTCGATTTTTTCTAACCCTTTATACAAACCTTTACAGGGGCATATAGCACCTGTCAGTAATATTATGGAGAAATTAAAGCACTTTAACCTCTAATGGAACAATTAATTTTTTAATAAAAACACTTCTGAGCTCAGAAGGAATGTGTAATACACCTGCCAAGTTTAATCAAAAGCAAGAAGTTTGTGGAAATAAAATATATTTTATTTCTTAATTTCATTTTCCAAATTTTATGTAAATCCATGTAAATGAGAGTGTGTACCTGTTCCTGTTCGTGTTGTATTAAATGGAAGACCCCCCCCCTTAGAGAGCTTTGTGTAAGCGGTCATTTGTTGTGTCAACAGATATCCACCACATATACAGACCTGCATTAGTGGTCATTTTGCACAGTATAAATGATCTTTTCATAACAGCAAGAGTGTTCATTCAATTAAGTCAGTATTTCTGTAAAATGTTTAAATTGAATCCGCGCTTGTAATTCTGCTTTGTACCACCGGAGATCAACCGCACTGATTCAAGCTTTCACAAACAGGGCCTCCCAGGGTGAGATGCTGGTTAGTAAAGGTAGAGGGGATGGGATGAGCTCCTCTGGGCGCCTGGCTGTCTCGGGCCAGTAAGCCAATCCCCAGGGTCTGAGCCCAACTGCTGATAGAAATCTCACTGGGTCTCACTTCATTCTCTGTGTCACCAAGGAATATAGCACTAACAAAGGACTGTCTGTTTAATAAGATGTAATGCAACTCCTTATCCCCTTGACGTGTGCTCCACCACTGTTCCTTTTCCATCAGGGCCGTGAAACCTAAGTGTTGTTAGATGCAGCCTTTTTGTTATTAATATTTATCCTGATTTTGCTCCCAAAGCCATTTTATGAAGCGGTTTTGAAGCAACAAGTGGAATTGTTTATATTGAGGTGTTGGAGTGAATGGAATGAAAATGTATTTTTCATCCTTTCCTTTTTTAAATCAGTTTTCATCATCAAAAATTGAAATGTAAGTAACAAAATGTTCACAACATATTTCATTTTTGATAGAGAATAATTTGGTAGTGATATTGTGGTTAGAGTTAACATTAGTGCTCATAACTGTCTAATGCGATTCAGTCTAAGTTAGCTTATCTTTCCCTAACTATTCCCTGTTTGTCTGGCTTTCTAGGAACCTGCTGATCAAACCCAAGTCAGAAATGATGCCAGAGAGCTAGGAAGAGAAGAGTTTAACATCGACTAACTATCTGTGCTCACCCAGTCTGATAAGTATATAACACAAGTCCTAATTATGAGCTGCAACAACAATAAAAGTACTGAGTACTGTCTATGCTTGGGTAGCCATTTGGCACTCTTCCACTGGCACACAGGAACCCGAGCAGTGCCCAAGCCGTACTCGCTTCGGTTTTCCACTGTAGCTCAGCACGGTAAAGGCGTTGCTGGGTTCGGTAAGTGACAGTGACTTAAAACTGAAGAGATGCTTATTTACTGTTCACATGGTGTACATCATGATTTACTATGTGCTTATTTCCATTGGCAAGCCTGTGAGAATCGCAGTTGGCATTGAGTCTTATGTTGGCATCAAACACTAGTGGAATTGGCATTATGAGCTGTTCTGTAGTGATTTTTAAGTAGGTGGCTGGAAATTTTCAAGTTCCAAGTTATCGGGAATGCATGAATACATCGCGATGTGTGATACTGAGAATGAATTATATATAGAATATGTCCTTTTTTCTTTCAGATGATCCATGCATATGGAGACAGAATACTGGTATCTCCCTGCATTTCGACCAATCAGATGGCAGTGATGCAGCCAGCTTGATTTTGTCTCACTTTCAGCCCTGATAATAAGCAGGACCATGTCAGCTCAGGTACAGCTGGCAGAGTTGACAATGGAATGTCAGAGCCCTGCGCATTTTTGGGTTTCCCCTCATTTAACACACCTGATTCAACTCCTTGTGCTAATTACCACACAGCTCTTGAGCTGAAT
>JAODJW010000036.1:11915859-11930587 GCA_026777045.1 Hyperopisus bebe | reverse complement strand
CCATCCTGGGTTGTTCCCTGCCTTGTGCCCTGTGATGGGTTGGTGCCCCATCCTGGGTTGTTCCCTGCCTTGTGCTCATAGGCTCCAGATCCCCCCGAGACCCTGAATAGGACCAATCAGTTTCAGAAAATGGATGGATCTGTATTTATTTCTTACTCAATTTGAGATTCTGCAGATTGTTCCAGATTTTGATTCTTTAGTGCTATTCTTGCATTTGAGTAATGTGTTTACTTTAACAACATGGACAGTTAATACTTCCTAAGCGAACAACACATATTAAAATCCATAAGATACATTAAGTATAAGTTGGATCCTTTGTTTTATGTATTGTGCATCTGTGTTGTTCAAAGCTGCTTGGAGATTGGAGAATTATTGTTTTAAGTTCACAGCTGCCTTGATGCTACTTACTGCCTTACTGTGTAACACCAGTATCCTGGGTGAGAATAGTCTTGCTAACGTCCCGACCAGGTGATTCATCCAGCTGTGACCTCCATTTCCCAGTTAAACTTCAGCAATGGGCTGTCAAATTCTCTCTCAGTTGTGAGCCAATGATGCACATATACATCAACCTTCACAACTGCCACATCTGCAAAAATGAATGAGCGAATTAAAATTCAGTGATTTTTGTTCTCTAAAACTATCATGTGAAAAGCCTGCGGGGCTACATGCGTGAGTATCTGAGATTTCTTTACTAGCTCTGCCATCACATCATCTAAATGGTGTGTCGTTTTCAAAATGAGAACTTAGATCCAGACACTGGCAGGCCTATTCCTTTGTGACCGGTGCTGTATACTTTCCCAAAGGTGCACCAGATCAAAATAAAATTGCAGACAGATTATTTCAAAATGGAGAGATCTGACTGATCTCAAACATTAGAGTGGTACTAGAGCAGGGGTGGCCAATCTTATCCGCAAAGGGCCGGTGTGTATGCAGGTTTTCACTTTAACTCCCTAATTAGATTACTAATTAGAGGACTGACTGGCTGAAGAGTCCTCACACCTGGGTTTCAACAGCTGACCTACTAGAGAATGTGATGGGGTGTAACAAGAAAAAATGGACAACACAAAGAGAGAGAGTGTGTGTGTGTGTGTGTGTTTATCGGTCGTTTACCCGGTCACTCATTTCAAGAACCAAGAGTACGTCAAGTCACAATTCCACCAAGTTTATTCATTTCTATCGAGCATCTAGGTGTGTTTTGTATATCCTTTAGAGATAAAAATGGTTTTCTCTACGAATGGCGGGTTGACTGGGACGAAGTGGGATGTGGATGTTTTATTCAGCAGGCAGGCGGGCAGAAGCAGCGATAAGACGGGAAGTGTGATTGTGATAGCGATCGGGCGATACGCCGATACTGTCCCTCCACGGAACGCGACACCCCTGCCCGGCACTCGACTCATACTCCGCATTGATCCAGCGGGGAAACCCAGTAAGTCCCAATATGTTTCCACGCAGATCTGCAAACATGCAGTCAAAGACAAATTAACTCCTGAATGTGAATATAAGTGTAGCTGGTACTACAGCAACAAATTTTATGTCACAATGAAAGCACCATTCAGGCAGACAGTTTATTAAAGTAAATAAGACACTTACACGGCATGGATAGATGCTAGATTCTGAAACTTTGAAATATTATTCGTTTCTGCTGTTGTGGAGTTTGCATGTTCCCTCCTTGTCACGCAGTACAAAGACATGAACTGGCTAACTGGCGTTTCTAAATTGGCCATAGTGTGTGTGTATGCTGTGGTGGATTCACATCCTATCCAGGGTGTACGCCAGCCTCTATCCTAAACTGCTAGTGACAGGCCCCCACCATTAGCAGGATAAGCAGTTAGGCAAGTGATTACTACTACTACGTGTGGAGAGGAAAGATACTGTATATATCGGTCGCCACCTGGTGGCTAATACTCACAACTACATATAACCACTAGATGGCAGCCAGACCCCACTTCTACACTCTCTTCGCGTTGTATTTTTTTTACCCGCGTGTGCGCGATTTTCAGCGGCGTCTGTCTGTAATCAGAAGGTCACCGGGTCGGGACTCGGTAGAGCAAAGCCTTTCACCCCCCCCAAAATGCGCGAGAGCTTGCCTTTGGACCACAAGCTTATATAAAAAGTAAGTTTTTTCCAGATTCTTTCAGAACTTTCTTTGTCCCTTGATTGTTAATCTGCATACTAAATCAACACTACCCTTCTCAAACTTACCCATGCTGGGGTCAGAACTCCAGATAGGTTCAGTTGCTCCATTCAAAATTCCTGCATTTCTCTCTGAATGGCAGTTATCCAAGATGATAGCCCGGTCGACCTTGCAAGAATTCTTCATGGGTTGATTAAAGAAAATCTGATATAAAGGTTGTGCCAGTCTAAAATGGAAAAAAATACGTATCACACACAATTCACGTGCCATCAGTTTCATAGAGATATTCGTTACTGACATCATCACTTTGATTTTTAACCTTTTCTTTAACTTTTTCCAAGAGAACTGTTCTCTGTTTCAATTAAGGAACTATAATGCCAGACTTGATTCGCTGAAGATGCTTGGTGGTTTGAGACACCTGATTCACAGAAGGTGAGATTTCACATTAGATGTGCTTGAATGCTTCAAAGCAGAGCTTATGATTTTCCTGCTTCCCCTCCATCGCCGTTTGGCTGTTTCACTCAGCAGAAGCTTGGGTGCTGAATTCAGAAGAGAGCATTCAATATGTAACAAAAATGAAAGCAGGGACTACTGTAAATACAAATTAAATGGGGTTAGTGTGTAGAGATGACAGCACTTTCATCCTTCAACATATGCTTCCTTATGTGACATTCTTGCCTTTAACTTAAATGAAACTCCTTTCTTTTGTGTGACTTGTGGTACTTTACTTGGATCCATTATGGTATAATTAACCAGAGCTTATATAACTGCCTGGAGCTGTTGACAAATTCTACATTTGTTTCAGAGTGAATTTCTATCATAGACCAGCAAGTCATCAACAAGTCCTGACATTTACATCTTTTTAATATACCGGTCTGGAGCTCTAGAGCCTTAAGCCATTTCTTTTAAAGTGTTTATTGCTTGTTTTATGCAAAAAAGATAAATGATCTGTAAGGCACAGTATAAAATACCTACCAGTTCAAATAACGACACTTAATGACATGTTACGGAATACAGAGTGTAAAAGTTTTAAACACGTGAAAAAATTCTGTAAAATGAGGATGCTTTCCGAAATAACCACAGTTCCTCTGTGGATTTAAGGCTGGTTTGTACGTCTGCCTAGACTCTACACCATTGGAATGACGCAGCTGGATGCCCTATGGTGATGCATACTTCCCCAGAAATGTAACTATAGGCATCAGGCTACAGCTTAGGGCAGGACGATTCAAATCACCTTCCTCAAGGGCCAAGCACTACTCATTTTCCAGCTTGAAGCCTCTGGCCAATCAGAATCAGTAATTATTAAGCTAACTACCTGGGAAAACTGAAAATAAGGCCTGTATATGGAATGGAGGGCCAGAATTGAATGGGGGGCATAAGATATCAGACTACTCATGGTATAGATTTTACGCAGAAGTATACATCAGCCTTTAGGCTGTCTCAGTTGTTCCTGTCTCTTCATGTTGTACCAGACTCATTGAGGTTGAGATCAGCAGAGGTGTATGACAGGACCAGCAAGGCAGACACTGGTCTGGGGCCCCTAAGCTGGGCTGACTGCATATTACATTGCAACGGCTAATCTGCTTCGTGTATTCTGTTTTTCACAGTAAAGTGAAAATGAAGGAATCATGTTTATTAAATTCGCTTTGTTGTAGAGTCATAGTACTTCAGACCGGTCTCAGTCTCAAGACCATTTTTTTGTGGTCTTGGTCTCATCTTGGAATCAACTTTATTTTGACTCGGTCTTATCTCGGTCTCGGACATAGAGAACTCAAGGTTTTATTTCAAATCCAGTCAAGACCACACCTCAATATTTATCACCACAGCTTAATATCCATCTGTTATCAAAGTTCTGTGATTCAGGGTAAAAGGTCCAAGTTGAAATGCAACCACTAAGGTGTGTCTTATTTGAAAAAAAATGTTACATTTGTACAGAAGCGTTTATATTGAAATTAAGAAAAAACATCCATGGTTCAAATTATACTATGACACAAATTTCAGGCCAAACTGCATATCCGCAATATGATACCTATGCTCCACATTTTATAGTGTGTTATGTAGACTCAAACATTAGTCTGTTTCTGATCCTGACTTGGTCTCGCCCTACCTTGGTCTTGGTCTCAAAACACTCTGGTCTCGGTTATGACTAGGTCTCGGTTTAGGTGGTCTTGAATACATCACTACTTTGCTCATATTATTAATTTAGACTTCACAGTAAAATAATGGTTGTAAATTTTACCACGTTGGACAGAGTGCGTTGGAAGGACCCCGGTGTCCTTAGAATCACCTCTGGAGATCAGGGCTCTGTGAGGGTCAGACTTCCTTTTCCAGGACATCTTGTCCTTCTCCCTGTGGATAGTTCTTTATGACTTTGGCTATATTTCTGAAGCCGTCATCATACAGCAGAATGAGATGCCTCCCTGATGGTTTTGAATGGTGGATACGCGTCTGTACTTCACAGCATTGAGGAGATCGTTAGTTCTGACAAAATCCCAACTCAGGAGCAGCGTGGTGGTGCAGTGGTCAGCACTGTCGTCTCACACCTGGGTTTGAGTCTCTGTGGGGATTCCATGTTCTCCACGTGTCATTGTGGGATTTTCTCTGGGTTTCTCCCTCGCAGTCCAAAAACATACTGAGATTGATTGGAGTTACCAAATTACCCATAAGTGTGCATGTGTGTGTGTGCATGTGTGTGTGAATAGCTGATCCCCATTCTGCATTGCTTCCTGCCTTGTGTCCATAGGCTCTGGATGCCCTGCAATGTATGGATGGAAAATCCCAACTCCATCTACAGTACTGCAGCCCCAAACCTGCAAAGGACCTCCACCACACTTAACTGTTGCCAGCGGACACTCATCCTTGTACTGCTTCCCAGCCATTCAGGAAATAAACTGCCTTCTGTTGTGGCTAAATATTTAAAATCTTAACTCATGAGTTCATTGTACCTGCAGCCATTTTTCTGTATCCGAGTTCCTGTGTTTTGTCCATAGCTGAGTCACTTGCCCTCTTTCCATATCAGAGGTATAGCTTTTTAGCTGCAATTCTTCTATGAAGACCACTTCTGACCAGACTTCTCTGTACATCTCTCACTTGCGAAGGGAAGCCAGCAGCATGTGTCTTTAATCTGCTGCACTAACTTCCTTCTCTGGCCACTGCGTTTTTGGTCCTGAACGTTGCCGGTTTCTTTGTGCTTCTGCAGAAGAGCTTGGACAGTACATCTGGAAACACCGGTTTGATTTAATTTTTACCTGCGAGAAACCAAGCCGATGCAGTAAGACCAGAATGTGTCTTGTTGCTGTGCACAGTCTTGCCTAAACTGTCTTCAGCAACCTCACCTTGTTATGGCTGTTTTATTCCTCCTTCACAGCTGTTTCTGTTTCAGTTAGTGTTTGTATTTTATTTTATTGTTAATCTGTTTTGTATAATTATTTAATCATGCACTGGATTATATGCCTACAAAATATTTAACAGTGTGCAAATGTACTGATGCCGTTTTAAAGGCAAAGGTTGGTTGCACCAAATATTCATTTGATTTAGGTTTTTGTCTGTTTACATACATTTTATGTTGTTAATGGATAAATTAAACCTATTCATAGAATTCTTTTTCAAAGCATCCTCACAGCATTTTTTCTAATTTTTTTCCCTAAAATGCGTAAGACTTTTGCACAGTACTGCCTCTGTGTAAAAAGGCGATGCTTATAACAAAAGTCATGCTACCAAATATATGATTAATTACCAAAATGACCTGGTTAGGGAGTACAATGCCAGTAAGATTAAACAATGACAGAATCTAAATATATTAATATCAAAAGGAAAACTAAGAATGATTAATAAAACGAAACTTATAAAACAGCGACATGCAAGGCAGTAAAAGGCGATACAATCATTAAATGCGTGTTATGAATTTTTCAATTATTTTTAGATACTGTATTGTTATCTATCTACACTTGAACAGAACTCCATATTGAATTATTGATGAGCTATAGCTAAAGAAGAATTAAATACAGCAAAAAGTTTTAAATGAAATAAGAACAACCAATGGATATCGCATGTCTTAAACTTAGAAAACCTGTACCACTGGGGGGGGGGATCGCGCTATAGAAACAATAGGGATTATGGGAAAAATGAGGTTAGGGACAAAACACTCAAGAACTCCTTAAGAAATACACACACGGGAAAGGGAACCTGAAACTAATCATGTCAGTGTTATAAATGAGAAATGTCTAATAAGTAGATAAATCATACAATAAATATGGTACTTAGCCATGTCACATGTCCTCTCATTCCGTTTAAACCGCTTTAATATTTCAGGCTTCTGATCAATACTTACAGCTTTCTTTTGCACTTAATGTGTGACTTTTTTAACGAAGACTCTTAGACATGTTTGGGTCATTAAATTAGCGTTTTTTTATGATAAAAGTTAACAAATGCGGAACAACAGTATACCAGACACCAGCAGGATTACACAGACAGTACCTGGTTGTTTCAGGTGTGAGCGCTCCGTGTATTCCTACGCGGGTCAAGTTAGTGCGCTCCATGTATTCCTACGCGGGTCAGGTGTGAGCGCTCCGGGTATTCCTACGCGGGTCAGGTTAGTGCGCTCCATGTATTCCTACGCGGGTCGGGGCAGTTGGGTGGCATTTTTTTCGGCATTACTTGGTGCCTGTAGCAGACGGCAGCGCGCATAAATAAAAGCGTACACCGTGCCATCCTGTTGTCCTCATTATGTCTTCTGAACTGCACGTGCTGTATGATCTTCATCTGCTGTTTGTCTGTGAATCCTGTGAAATCTATCCTTAACTATTCACATTACAGTTTTGCCAGTTCTTAATATAAGACCAAGAAGAGAATTTTAAAAAACTGCGACATGCTACAACAGAACAGGAGAACAGGATGAAACTAAATAAAAAAAAACTCTGCACCCTCCCATTTATCCAGTCGTATTTTACATTTGAACAACAAAATATTGCCTTACCATTACTCACAGATAATGTGATCTAGAGCACCAGTCCTTTCATTCAAAATTGAAAGAGAAAAGAAAATATGACAGTGGTAGGACAGGTTGGTGTTGATTCCTTACACGGACAAAATTGGATTATATGAATAATAAGGAATGAGCAACCTAACTGACAACTGTAGCAAGAGCAAAATGTCTGTGTATAATGAAGGATAATGGAAGCGACAAAGTATATTGAATGCAGGTTATTCCACATTAGGGTGGTTCCTTAGCAAAATAAACAGTTGACGCCCCATCATGCTTACAGACATGTAAAATGGCTAGAGAGGCCAAGCTGCCTTTTAATGTAGCTGCCATGACTTAAAGAAGAGCACAGTGCAGATCAGGAGCTGAAGTGACCAAGCTTGTTGAGCTGGATAATGTTTCCCGATAAACAATGTCTAAAGTGATTTCAGAGTCGAAGTCTGTGGGAAAGACATCCACAGCTAGGGAAGATTACAGACTAAAGCACACACTCCTCAAGTTTAACATCTGTGCATTGCTTTGAGGTGCAGGGATAAACAAATAAGCCACTATGAATCATCACTGCAAATGTCGGTCGAAGGTGTGAACAGGTGGAATCATCAGACATAATTGACCAAACTTTTCAGTAATATGCATTCCACAGTCCTTTGGCAGTACATAAACCCCTTATTCACATAAAATGCACTTGGTGAGTAATCTGGTGCAAAGAACAGACAGTGGCCTACTGTGCAGTGGAAAAAGTCATATAATCTGAGGAGTCATTGTTCACTATGGTCTCCACAAGGAAATGGGTGCATACATTGTGAATGCCAAAACAAACTTATAGGTTTCGCTGCTTTGCGTCTCTGTGTCTGAGGTAAGGGGCATTTAAGTACTTTAAGTTAACTCTTAAGGTAAATGGCAACAAATGCAAATCCACTCTGAGTGATCACGTTTGTGCTTTAGCAAAGCACCTACATTCCAATGGAACTGGATTCATCCAAAATTACAATGTCCTATCCATAGCCAGATCTACCATGTGGGAAACTTCAGCAAGGACCCAGGGACCCTGTGTGTCAAGGGGACTATGAATATGCCTGATAAGAAAGTTTCATTGGAGGAAGAGTGCAGTAATCAACCTATTAAATATTGGTAGATGTTTGCAGTCACTTGCTTACAGAAAATAAAGCTGTGGGTGGACAAAGGGATTTGAATCAAAATGGATCTTGCTAGAATCCTAGAGCCCAGTGGGGCATGAAAAAGAAAAAAAGAGCTAGAGATGCTGAATTGCTTAATGTTGCAGAAATGTGTTTTTCCAAAAATCAAATCAGGACAATAAACAATGACACTGCTAGTGTAGATACCACACATTCAGATGTCAACAGTCAGGAATTAGCCAACAATATAGCTGCTGCAGGTTGAAGGCCAGTGGGGTGAGGGGGGCATTATTTTACTGATGCCCAGGAACCTTAATTCAGCCATGGGCCTATCTACCAGGCACAAGTTGTTCCTGAATGAAGGAGTCTGTGGCTCTGTGGGGTAAGACTCTGTACACATGATGCTGGCACTCAGACAAATGGCCAAATTAAGTATCATCAAAACAATGTAAAGCAAGTGTTGTGGAGATTCCAAAGCAGCACCTGTTTAACATCATGTCTTCTCCGGGATTAATGGTGTTGAATTCCTCCGACAGTGGATTCTATCCCGAAGTGCACTAAAGCTGCTCTGTCAACATATGGTGGTTCAGTTTAGCAGTGAATTTGTGTTTTTGTTATTTTGCAGATGTACCTAAACAATAATGATTTATTGCCCACAGAGAGAAAGAGAAAACAAACTCATAAATGCATGTTAGTAAATTTTCACAAAGTTCAGATGTTTATGTGTAGATGTACAAGTATTCATCAATTTTCACCGTTAAATGTAATTGCTCATTGTGTCTGATCTGCCCCCTTCTGTGTATGTATGAGTTCTTTAATTAGGCTTGTGTCATACGATTTAACATTAAGCATTAACGTAGCATAACTAATTGAGAACTTAATCAGTGCTTGGTACCTCCACAAAAAAGATCAAAAATACCAATTCGGTGAATGAGAGGCGATGTCAAGAGAACAGCGACCGAACTATTATTAGGAATAAATGCAACGTTCTTAGCCCTGTTGGTTGAACACTAATATGCAACTAGTTCATCGCCAGTGTATCGATACAGAATATATTGTGAGCCCATTTTATACAGTATATTCTTTTAAACCCGGATGGTAGACTTGGCGCTGAGTTGCCACTGAAAGGCGGGGTGGATTTGTATTTCGGGGGAGGGAGGAGGGGAAAGGGGGAGGAATGAAAGCTTATTGCTAGCAATAGCAAACGTGCAGGGCTTTGGACGCGAGTAAAATCAAACAGAAAAACCGACCAATGCGTTTTTCGGTTCGCAAGATTGAAGGCGTCTAATAGTTGGTGACCGCAGAGCAAGTGGCACAGAAAGGGTATTCATTAGTTTTAAAAGCAGCAGTGACCCGTTCACCGGGGCCCTCGGTCGGGCTGTTTAGATGAGTCTGGGATACTGATTGCAGTTGACAAGCTACTGTATCCACTTTTCCGTCCCCCGCTCTTCTAAACCAGGAAATCGGCCAGGTCTGTTGCTGTAGCTTTTCGGTCTTGTCGCTGTTGTTCGCTCCGATCAGACTAGACACACTTACAGAACACTGTTACACGCGTTTTTTAAATTGTATCTGTTTGTTTTTTCCTCTTTTCAATTCAGCTTCGGATCTGAAAAGAAAAAAGGAAGTGAAGAGACGAGTCGCACTCTCGCCTAACAATGAGGTAAAGGGGTGCCCGTCTGAAAAGCCCGTGATTGCT
Source organism: Hyperopisus bebe (assembly GCA_026777045.1). Taxonomy (NCBI): domain Eukaryota; kingdom Metazoa; phylum Chordata; class Actinopteri; order Osteoglossiformes; family Mormyridae; genus Hyperopisus; species Hyperopisus bebe. Next base: position 11,920,640 of record JAODJW010000036.1, on the reverse strand, counting down.
ATTTACCGCTTTCCATTACGCGGAACGAAATATGCTTGTGATCGCTAATGGTCGATAGTTATAGGACGGTAGTATCGGCAGTATAAATAGTGTAATATGGGTTTCATGTGTCTCAGTTAGATCTGTGAATATTTGAATGATTTCAGTTGACACCAGTGCGACTGTTTGCCTGGATATTATGCACTATTCTGGTCTTATATTATGCACTGTATTTGTTACGGGTATCTGCCAAATAAATATGTCGATTTGATGAGGAGTAGTATATAAACAGTTTCGCCGAATTTGTTTGTCAACTTTTGCCATCTGACAGTTCTGTGGCGTCAGAAATGCAATAATTTTCATATTTTTTTAAATGGTGTAACTTCCACTGGTCTCAGAATCATTGCGAACTGAAAGAAGGGTATTAGTTTGGCTGCTTGTGTATTAATTTATCAAATTTTTGGAGAGGTGCCTTCAACTCTTTCCCAAAAACTGTCATCGTATGGAGACTGGTAATGCAAAATAGCGTAAAACCCATCTGGAAGATCTGCAAAAGTAACTTCGGATTTCCTCAATGAAATGTTCTAAAACATTTAACTCCTGTTGCGTACCTGGCTCTTTCTACTCACCCACCCCGCGGACTGTTCAGGGCCGTACCCGGAACAGCGAGGCGCACTTCGGCCGGGTAAACAGAATTCCGAACCAGTCGCGGCATGAACACCTTGCGATCGCACGGTTTAGCTGTCGGAAGCCAATATAGCATATTTTCTATCAGAACCAAGAAAATACCTTTTTTTGGTTGCATGTAAATAGCTGGCCTGGCACTGAGCCTCGTGTGTGAGCGTGCGCTCATACAGGTGAACGTCAGGTTATATTAAGTTCTGTATTAGTAACCCCTTCGTGTTGTTAGTTGAAGGTTATAGATGTGAGCTGGTTAATGATTTGAATTATGGTTACTAACGTTTCATTTTTGTCATAACACAACCACTTAAATGGCTACATATGTGAATTTCGAGTCAAAACCACAACCTTTTTGTTTATACATTACTTGTAAAATGCTACATGTTTGCAGCGGTTTTTCTCAATACAATAATACCTCACTGTTCAGTGCTTATGTGGAAAAGTAGACCTGTTGAGTTGTACTGGTATAAAAGCAAGTAGCTTTGGTTTTCGGGATTGTTATGCATCAGATCCAATATTAAAAGAGACTGTTGCCTTATTTCTTATATGCGTGGTTTTGCTTGAGCGCTAAAGGTCTGGATTAGATTTTAGCTCTGCAACTTTAGAGCTACTTCTAAGGAATATCGTCCGTGAGTTCTTCTGCCACTAAGAAAAACGTGGCAGTGTTCCGTCAGGAAATGGAGCTGGAAGGACGGCAGCTATGTAGTTATCGTTATCAGCTGTACTTGCACCGACTCGCTCAGTCAGAGACCAAGCAACTTCTGCCGACCTCTTTCCTCCATAAAACTGCCACAGAATGAACTTGTTTGAGCAGCCTCTAGACATTGGGCGTGACTTAGCCTTTAGGCTAGCTATCCGAATTGATCTGAAGGTCGTGGCTGTAGTCAGTGTATTTTGGACTGTTTAGTGTGTAGTAATGCGGTTTTGATCACACTCTCACCCTGTGTCCGGAAAGTGACGCTGCCTCATCAGTACTATCAAAACTCAAAGATGAGGAAAGTGCTTAAAGAGCTTCTTCATGTGTTATCATGGTGCATTTCATAACATGTTTGTTTTATCCCAGTCATCGTTATCCTGTTTCGTTGCATCAACATCAACGTTGTAGCCTATTTATGCTGACCATATTGCAACTGCGGTGCAGTCAAATATACTGTAATTTGCAGGATTTTTGTAGCAATAGTGATCAGTAGGTTGGAATTTTCTATGAATTAAGTACAAATTGTGTGAATTAAGTACAAAACCTGTTTAAAGAGGTGTTACATTGACACGAAGCTTACTGCTGACATCCTGCTTGTGTAAGGCCGTGTAGGGTACATGGTTACTGACGAAGTAAATTCTACGCAGAAACATAAATTAGCTTTTATAGCTGATACCTTTATCTAACTACTTATTGCATAGAAAATATTTGTAATCTTGTATTGTCAAAGGCAAAGTGATTGGGGAACCCCAGCAAAGGAGGATAGCTTCCAAAAATGTCACTTTATCTTTTTGTTTTCGTAAAATATGTCAGTTTAATGCTGAAATGAAGCACAACATGACACTCGGAGTGTTGGTGTGAATGTTATTGGATCCTGCAGGACGTCTAGCGGGGTGCCCGGTCTGATTTGGTGAGCAGGGGCGGGGCGGGGCGGAGGAAAGCCAGGGTCGCCCACGTTCCTGCTGAGCCAGCAGGGCGGCGCTCACAAGCTGAGACCTGCATCAGGTAGAGTGACGCCAGGAAGAAAACTTACCAAGGTAGGCAGCAGGACCCAGCTGCTCTTGGTTGTTGTCAGGTTCATTATATTCAGGCTGATCTTTAAAAGATGGGTTCATTGTTGGGCTCAATTTGTTAATTATTTTTTTTCCATACCCTGCAAGTTTGACCTGGATAGGTGGTTAGGTGATGGGTGTTCCCTTAGAGGAGGTGTGGCTGCAGCATTACACGATGACATTGGAGTGGACCGGAGGCAACGTCATCACCTTGTCTCACATCTGAACACTGAGGTCGAGTCTGACAGTCTGTGCCTTTGTGTCACTGAGCCTGTGGGTGTGCGCGTCATCGTCAACTTCTGCAGGTCTGAGATATTTAGTCCTTTGTGTGGTCAGACTGCAGGGCTGACATGAGAGGTGGGGGGGGGGCATGTTATATTGCTACCTATATGATAATACGTGCCTGGCAGATAAAGATTCACTTGTTCAGGCACAGTAGCTGAATTTCTGTCCTCAGACTTGCATGCTGGAATTTCTGCGGTGTAGTCAGGGGGAGGCAATGCACAGACTTGCACAAACTCATTGTTAGTGCTGGGAGCTTGAGGCTTCTACCCGCCTCTCTGCAAATGTCTAGCATGTGTGGAAATCTTATTGCCAGTCTTTGGAGGATCCTCTTTCCAGATATTTCTATACTACTGAATGATGTAACCCTGCAGCCCCCCATCACCGACATGAGAGCCCCCGCCCCAACTCCCTTTAAGTTTCATAATGTTTCCAGAACATCTTTGTTCTCGGTGAGTTGGGAAACATAACTCACCAACTGCATGGTGGTGGCTGGATGCTGTGTATTGCAGCATGGAACCTAATGCTTCTACTTGATTTCTATTGGAGGAATCTTGTATATCTTTCAGCTGTAGGAATAAGCTTAATGAAATGTGTGTGGAAATAGGGATTTATTCTGGGCTTTTTGGATTAGCCAGGGTGCAATAAGAAACACGTATTGATTCTAGTTAACATCCCTGACAGCAGATTCGTTCCTTGTGGACCTAAGGGCACTTTCACACTGAGGTTCCAGAACCTCGTTCTGGGTTGCAAGTTCCTGAGACATCTCGACCGGGGACTTTTGTAGCTCCTGGTCACTTTCATGTGTTGCTTTCACATCGCACATCAGGAACTGGGACCTTTATGCCAATAAACATGGGAGAGACAAAAAGCTAATTTCATACTTTCTTGTGGTCTTTGTAAGACTGGTCTTGCTAACTTGCGAATGAATCCTTGATATTTGGGGTGGGGCAAGAATGACATCGGGGGATTTCTACTATCCTCTGTACTTCTGTTCTTAATACTGCAACTGGTCTTCAGCCATGGAAGGTGATGTAAAATGGGTACACGAGAACACAAGTATGGTAAAGTACACATATTGAGCGTGAACTGCAGTGTGAACATAACAAAAGTTTCTGGTTCTGGGAAAAAGGTTCTGGTTCTTGTAAAAAGTTCCAGCAGAGTGAAACCCCCCTAAATGGATAGCAGGGGTGGGTGATAACCAAAATATCACAACATTTTGGCCTTATCACAAATCACGATATAAATGACTTTTTTGGGAATGTATGTAGTAATAACAATTAACCAATTAAGTTTATGGTTCAAGGTCTAGTCACTAAGTTGAGATCCACTGAGACAGAATTGACAAAGAAGTAAGATACACAAACAGCATTGAGATGTTATACAGACTGAAATTGCTTTGTTTTGCATCTGTCTATTTGTCCAAACACATGGCCATCATGTGACAGACACTTGCTGGTTTGTTCTTTTTGTTATTGTAATATTGTTTGTAGTGTACCCGCACCTGGGCATTCATTGGAAGCTCGACTTGGCTGCACTTATGCACGTACGTTTGTAAGTAAATCTAGTGCTGTGTATTATGGGTGCAGTCATAACCGGTTATGATAAAATATCGGCATATCGCCCACTGCTAGGTCTGGCTATTTGTGTCTCTTTTGATGTTTATTTTTCTTTTTCAAATTCCTGTGCAGGTATTTGACTTGAATACACTAAAACACTGGACATGCTTTTACTGGTGGGGAATTAAGCTGTAACTTTTAAGGATGAACACAGTAAAAAGTGAGATCAGCCCATCACCACCTTTGCTTTGACTGCAGCATGAAAGCTACCAGCTGACTGCTCTCAAACATCACCACATGTTCAAAAGCATGTTAATGTATTACGTGTTATTCTTACGTTCTTACGTTTAAAACACCAGATTTGTGAGACATGATTTTTATTCTGAATGAAAGCAGCGCTTGAAAAGACAGAACATGGCGAAAAGGAGAAATTAAATGTGGAGACAAGATGGAAAATTGGGATTATTTTTTTTTTTTTAATATTTGCATGGGAAGGTGAGAGAGGCTGTGAGGCAAGTTCTGGAAGGGGGG
>JAODJW010000036.1:11896487-11906879 GCA_026777045.1 Hyperopisus bebe | reverse complement strand
CTCCTGGTCCCCCACCACCACCTGGGCCCCCACCTCCTCCGGGACCACCACCTCCGAGTAGTGCAGGTCCACCACCTCCTCCGAGTGGTGCAGGTCCACCACCTCCTCCGAGTGGTGCAGGTCCACCACCTGCTCCTCCGCTGCCCATGTCCTCAGGAGGTGGTGGAGGAGGAGATGGAGGGGGTGGAAGCGGAGGAGGAGGCCTGGCTGCGGCCCTCGCTGGTGCCAAACTGCGTAAAGTTGCCAAGGTGAGAAAACAAGGCGAATGAGATCAGGAATAATAGCGGCCATTTACATTTAATTCTGGAAAGCTCAGCATAGTTGAATACATGGCATTACAGTCTACATATTCTTCTGTTGCTCCCGCAGCCAGAGGACAGTGGGCCAGGACCCACAGCAGCGCCAGCGCCACCCCCTAAGACTGATGCAAGCCGCAGTAGTGCCTCCCTGCCAGGAGGGGGCGGCGGAGGAGGAGGCCTGATGGGAGAAATGAGCGCCATCCTTGCACGACGGTCAGTAGCTCCCCAACCACCCCCACCCTGTATGCTCATGCATGTCACGTACCTTCTCCGTTTGCCATAACTACCCCCACCTCCCCCCTCAGGAGAAAAGCTGCAGATAAAGGAGAGAAGGCCCCCGAAAAGGTTCCCATCAAACCGGAGGAGCCGAGTACTGTGAGTAACCATGAGACCAGGTTCATCCATTAATAGGCAGCTGGTAGCCGGGTAAGGAGAATGGTTAAAATCCATAACTGGAACCTGTCTTCCCTTACAGGATGACACTGAGTCTCCAGGTATGGATGTAGTCAGTGCTCCAAAGTGGTAGGTAGGGGCAGAGTTCAGTGTGGGAGGCCTAGCAGGCTCCTTGGAATTGCAGACCCTACCCATAAACCCATTGCCATGCTTCCATAAGCTCCTATCACCCATCTACCATCCACGCCCTGAAGCTGCTGCTCTGCCCCACCTGTCATGTGCGTCACCCTGGTGTCAACATTCCTCTCCTCTGTATGAGTGCTGTGGAGCAATTCGGTGGATCACCATTGTATCTTGTCGTCCATCATAGACCCCCCTCCCCCCCCCCCCGCCACTGCTAATTGCTGCCCAATTTCAAAATCACTTTGCTGTGATTTGTTGTTGAAACGGAAACATCATATTTTTTTTGTCAGGTGATGCACTTAGGAGACCGTGGGAGAAATCGGCCACCATGCCGAGGTAAGTGAGAGCAGAGAGTCCTTAACCCTCAGAACCCGCAAATGCAAAATTGGTTGATTTTCACACTCAGGCTTGTAACTCTGCATAGGTATAACACACAGACATGAATCACGTATCCTTGGAATCGAGAGAACTGAATCGACCCTGTGGTCCAAGTTGCACTGTTGCCCACTAAAGTATTCCAGAGTAATCATGTTCACAATGAGGCATATATTTTAAACATTTTCCACCAGAACGCACCCCTGATAACCTATAAAACATTGATATTATTCACATTCAACAGAAAACAAAGCATATTTGCTCCCACACTGATCACAAACTACCCTTCTGGGGAATAAAAAAATGTTCTATAATTTATTTATTAGAAGCCTATAAATATAGAGATAAAAAACAGTTAAAATTTTGGCTGAAGTTCTACAATAGAAATATCAAAACATGGCATTCTATTTATTATGAAGAGAATTACTAGATATTTTCATAATATTTATTCACACAAGTTTGTATATATATGTTTTGATGTCGAGCTCAAAATGGTTGAAATAGATGATGCCCATCGTGTAACTGAAACACCTTCTGCATGTAAACATGGTAATGAGCTACAGTGTTGGTTTGTTGTTTGAGCCTAAAATGCTGACTAAATGTTTCATTCCCAAATTTCACCTTACCAGTTATAGCGTATATAGGCAGAAAGAGGATAGTGATAAACATTCAGCATTGGACTCTAAAACTGTCTGTTTTGTCTGTGTTTATCCAGTGGATCATAAGCAATGCTTTTCTATTTCAGTTTCTTTCAGATGTTATAAAGTAATATAATATAAAACCATACATCCATCAGATAACCTCAACAAGTTACAAAATTGATGCATCATTGAGATCCCAACCTCAATATTTAGACAGTTATATTTGTCATGCCTACAAATTTTATATTAGATAAGACTAAAAAATTGAGAAATTTCAAGAGCTACAAGTAGTTTTTCCTCATAAAAAGGATATCAAGACTGTGTCAGCATTTACACATCAAATTGACATATCTGAGCAGTCCAGAATATCCTGGAAACAGACACACAGTGTATATTGCTAGCTCATGTACATACCATGTAATAATCATAAAATCAAAGGGATAGAATAACTCTGGATAGGGTTCTAATGGTTAAGAAGCCTCAATTATTGCCAGTAATGTCTTCTTGTGTCATTGGTTTCTCAAACAGGAACAACTCTGTCTCCAGGGGCATGGATACCATTGCTTCAGTTCCCTCCCCAGGCCAGTTTCCCAGGTATGGGGGAGGGGCGGGTGCCTGGTGATAATATATAATACTGATGGTAAAGTTGTACCTACCCCTTGTACCTCTGGTGGGAACTGTACAATTTCTGGACTTTAGAAGAAGTTTAGTTAAAACTATATGTTTTCATTTTATTTTTGTCTAGAATTCTCAGAGCAAACAGCAGAGATTTTAACAACTAGATATAAGGACTTGAGAATTTTGTTTGTGGTTGCCACAACATGCTTGACACCTACCCGGCCATCCAAGTGCTCTGGGAGCCCCAGGCATCGTTATGGTAACACGCAGTCACATGGGTGGCCCAGCAACAGAACGCAGTCAGTCTTACACCTGTACATAAGAATGTTTAATCAAGACCTAATCTCCCAATTTTCCTCCGGCTCGGCCTCTCTTCCCTTCACAGGACGAAGCCGGTGAGTAGCAGTAATGATACAGCGGGCGGTGATGAATCGGATTTGGACAGACTAAAACAGGTTAGAATGGTTGTCCCTTTATCATACCATTGGAAAACAATATACAGATGCTCCTTTACTTACGAACTTTCAGATATACGAACGAAGAGGACTGTAAGTCCAAATTGTGTTCCTTGGGCTCCCGTTTCCTGTCCACAACATCAATTCCGCCGAGTACGACTTCTGTCCGCTACTCCCAGCGCGCAGCTGTGTAACGTCTGTACTCCCAGCATCCTAGTTCTTAGTACTTCTGTATACCATTAAAATGATGTTGAATAACGACTTACAAACATTTAATGGCCGTTCAGAACGTGACTCGTTCATAAGTAGAGGAGTGTCTGTACATTGGGCAGGATAATTGCATTTTAGCCTGTTTGAAATTTGGTTGCTAACTTTTAATAAGTGCTGCAAGAAATATTTGAGAGATTCAAAAAATTCTAACATAAAAAATACTCAAGGAGAAAAATGCACATTCAAATAACTGGTTAACTAAAATTCATGTGCAATTCATATTCTGATCACAGTGAAATATTCGAAATACTGTTTCAGTATCGAATCTTGATGCCAAATATTTAAAACGGTTCAATTCTATCATTTTGCAAATTTCAATATTTGAAAATGTGCTGTACATCTCCATTGCACACATCAAAAAGCACTTTTAAGACGTTGCATCACATAAAGGACGTGCAAATCTGAGCTTTGGGGAGAGATGCAATCACGTCACGTGTCTTGTGTGAAGAGGTTAAATGGAAGATGGAAATTACTGTTACCAGTTGCCTGCCACTAGTGGATAAGCAGGGTGCCAGAAGTGAGATATGGCATTATTTTAGTTTTAAACTGAACGAAAACCAAACTCGCAGACCCGACATCTCTTGAATGCAAACACTGCGAGAGGGGGCAATACATCTAACCTAGAGAAGCATCAGCCTCTTCTCATGATTCATATAAGGAGTTTAAAGATCATCAGGAGGGCCTTTTTATTTGAGCAATACAATATTTAAATGAGAATGTTTGATAGTTTCAAATTAATATATATTTGGTATTGATACCAATCGGTATTGGTATCAGTCAAAATTCTATCAGTGATCCGACTGTGCCACACCCTTGCCCCAGTACAACTCCTCTCCAAAGTAAAACACATAATGCACAAGTAAGTAAACAGAAAAGATGGTGTGTACAAATCAAGACCTTTCGCAGAACTGCTTGAGAGCATCCAAATAGCTGAGGTATGGGAACGTCGTCAGCAGCAGAAACGTTGTGCAATGACGGAATAGTCAGGAAAATTCAGCAAAATATTCAATAGTTGCAGCCTTACTTTTAATTAAGTCTACTTCTAATGTTTTTCTGTCCTGTACACACTCGGGGGGTACACTCTTTTTCTGCATGGTTGCTATATGGAATTTTGTAATCGGCTGACGTCCAATATTTATTTTCTTTGTGTAGGAACTTCTGGAGGAGATGCGCAAGGAACTGCAGAAAGTCAAAGAGGAGATCATTAGAGGTAAGCCTCTCCCCGGTACCCCATCCCTGGCACTGACACTGACTAACTTAACAGCACTGTCTGCTTCTTCAGGTTGAGATTCTAAATATGAGCTCTGATGCCATTCGAGCAGCAGTCACTCACGGAAACTTGCTTTCTCTACCCACAGCATTTGTTCAGGAGCTGCAGAAGAGAGGCTCAACATAATCCCGTGGGCAGTTTTGGGGGTGTCCCACCTGGGTTAATGTTTTCTATTCCTTTCCCTCATTTTTTTGTTCCCCTTTCTCTCAAGCACACATTAATGCAAACGGGGTAGCCTCGACTCGGACACGCCAAAAGACTGTCTGCCTCGTCATTTCCTCACACTTTTTCTCTTTGCTTCTGTGCTTTTTTTTTTTTTCTTCCCACAACAGCACATTTTCTCACCAACAGAGCGCTCCTGTGTAATTTTGTATTTTTTCAGCTCTTAATTCCCATTAATATAAGGGTCCACAGAATATGAAAAGTATATATGATTTGTCATTGTGTACCGAGTGACTGTGCAGCAACAACTTTATGCCTGTAAATCAAGAGGGACTGTGGTTGGTTCTGGCACTGTGGGGTCAGGCCACAGGGGAATCTTCAGGTAGACCACTGTGGACTCGGCAAGACCAAGATGTAGGACTGATCGCTGATGCCACCATCTCAGGGATAAGCAGAATTGCATTAGCACAAAGATTTCATGCATTACACCCGATCCCACAGTTGGGCATAGTGATCACTACAGTATCCTTATAGTGATGATGATGGGAAAGAGCTACAGATGGTAAAACTGGGACGTGAGAAAATAGGGAAAGAGGGTGGAGTGGCTGGAAGCTAAGAGGATGGTGCACTTGTGGACTCGTCTGTGGCCTGGTCTGATGCCTCCTGTGTATCAGAGGAAACCTGCTTTGAGGTGCACTGCATGCTCAGGGTCCCGCACTAGCAATAGCACAAGCACAACCTCAGTCAAGACAACAACCGTCTGATCTGCTTCCCTCTGCTCTATATGCAACACAGTTCACAATTTCATACTGTAGTTTAGCGGTAAGACTTTTTAAAGAAAGTCATAATTGCCTTGAAGATGTCTAAATGTATGTAACTTTTTGAGGGAATTTAAAACGTAATTGTTTTAGCTAAGACTACTGGTGATGGGTGAATGGTTTTTTTTTTTTCCTTTTTAAAAATGAATATTTTGACCTTAATTTAATTTCTTTTTTCTATTAGAATATAGCCTTTTTACACTGAAATATGATAGTATAAAGACACTGGACTAAACATGGACTCGTAGTCAAATACAACTGCTTATTGTACTGCATCTGCCTCCTAGCATTCTTTTACACTATGTGCATAAAAGTGATTCGTAGGGAACTGAAGGGGTAGCAACATGCTCACCAAGATGAGTAAATGGGGTAACAGACTATCATAACTTCTAAAGATACAGAATGTGACAATAAATGAATTACTAGTAAGTTAACATAATAGAAATTTGTAAAGACATTTCTTTTTTTAAATGTTTTGCCTATATGCATGTTTTTTCCATTAAAAACATGTCATTATGTTAATTTTCTAAAGTTCCCAGTGAGACTGTGAGGGCTGTGATGGACTGTCATCTAGCCTAGGATGTCTGTGCCCTGCCATGTACCCTGCGATTCCTGAGATTGATTCCAAGGTTCTAGCTTGTATGTCATATTATTGTCAGTATGCTTCCTCATTTATCTACAGAGGTAAGTATATATCTCAAGGGAACAAAGTACTCTTTAGAGTTGGATTTGAATATAGTGGGGAGATGACTCACTACAATGTTTTACATTAAGAGAACCAATCAGTGTTGTGCCCCCGCGGTACTTAATTTATAATGTGATGTATAAACGTACCTTCGCACATAAATGCCTTCTGCATATTATACTCTTTGACGTTTGTTTAGGCTAATTCTGCGTTGGTGGTATATAAGAAATTAAAGGTGAAATAATGGCTTAACCTTTGACAGCTCGAGTTATTTGATTTATCCTTATTTACGACGGGCCATTAATTGTAACACGGATCAGATACGTACACAATGCTTGCAGCACTTATCACGAAAAACTAACTGTCGCTATAGAAACGACAAGGATTACGGGAACAATAGGGTTGGGGCAAAATACTTGAATGCTTTGTAATTAAAACACACAGCCAGGAACCTAATACATATGATACGTAAATCTTGAAAAAATACATTGTTTTGCAAATGAAAAAAGTTGCTACTTGTAAATTTTAAGTGGGGGAATGATGATCTTATGTCCTTTCGCGCTCACCGCTTGGCATTTGGAGCCAGGACGTTTAGAGATGTTTTGGGTGTTAAGTGTTTTTTTAATTATAAAAATTAACAAATAACAGGAATAACAGCATACCAAACACTAGCAGGATTACATGCTTGGTAAACTAAGGCGGTACCTGGCTGTTTCAGGGGTGTATTCCTAAGCGAGTGTTTAGCTGGGTGCTTTCTGCGTTCAGCCGTTTATTTCCTTGCGGACGGAATAGCACTATACTATAATTGTTCCTTAATATATCAATCGCATTGTTGAATATTCGCCCTTCCAAAACACGCCTTATAAGAGAATATACTGTACGTTCGACAATCATCGCCACCCTTTGGCCGCAAAGAGCAACTACACAAAACATTGTAGTTCGTTAAGAAATGACATTGGTTTCCGTGTTCTGCGTTGTTCTAGTTATTCATTGACCAACACTTTTATGTGGAGCATAATTATATATGCACAGCTAATATGTACAACTAATGCAAGTATATTACGCCAATACAGTAATACAATAATGAAAACAAAAGACGACTAATAGAGCGTTGTACCACATGTAGCTGCTAAGGACACGGCATTTTTTGCATTGCAAAGTCGATATATGCCTCCTTCGTCCCGCATAAGCGGGGATTGTCCCGGAAGCTATAGTGGTAAATAATGTCATATCGCTGCTGCATCGCAAGTGACCGCCGGGACACAAATACCATTGATGATACCGCAAAAGTTGTATTCATGTATAACCTCAGCGCAAAAGTCTGCGAATCGTCACTTCCCGCTATTTATTTCTGTAATCACCACCGTATGTGTGTACACGTCATTTCCTGTTTGTGCTCCTGCAGAATACATATTTTCTCTGAAGGCCTGCTGGTGTCGTGCATTAGGGTTAAATTAAGGAAAACGGAGACTAATATAATTGTATCGCTACCTAAAAGACAAGTGGGGAAGCGAAAGCACAGTCTGCGCTTGCCGACCTACAGAGAACGACGAAGAACTGCAGCGAGAAGCAGCTGTAAGTGAAAGGCGACCGCCGGGATGGTGTGTTTGTGAGCCGTAGACGGGCAGCGGACACGCCGCGGGGGCAGCGCTCAGCGGCCTGGGGACACTCAGCACGTCGGGTTACGGCGCATGAGGGTCCAGACCCGAGCACTTTGGCAACTCGCCCGAGGACAGGTAAGGGTGCGCTAGAAAGGAGGGGAAGCAGAAACATGGTATATTTAGGGTGGCCCGCAGCCCCGGAAAGCGCTCTTATTCCTGCCGAGGAAGGAAAGTAGAGCTGCAGATAAACACGGCATAAGTAATGAAGTAGACCGCAGTGCAGGTCAACATTCAATATTATACACATCTCGTCTGTCTTTGACCTTGCTTCTCAACATTCAAAAATAATGAAATGGTTGGTTTTATGTTTATTTGCCGTTGCTGTCCTGGCTTCTCTCTCAGTAACCTTTGGCACGGCGGTAGACACCAGCTGCAACTCCGCTTCGCCCTGGCGGCGCTGCCCCGCTGGCACTCGTGTTACGATCCCTTAAGCTATGCGGATGCATCACCTTTCTTCGCAGCCTTGCCAGCTTCGAGAGTCACATCCGTCCCTGTTTCTGCTGTTATAATGTAATCGGCTTTGAAGCGTGTTATTGTGCGCTCATGTTGTGTATACTCGCATGTCTGGCTGCACATTCATATTTATTGTAGCCTAATTGTATATAAAGATAAATAAATGTTGTTGTTATAATTGAGGAGATCAGCATTCGCTCATGATGAGACCAAGAAATGATTTCTCATAATATTTGAAGTCATATTCCGGCGTGTTGTATTCGTACATAGGCCGACTTTCCCCGGGGGAGGCCAAGGTGATTCCCCACCGAACACATCCGGCGTTCTAGCCAGCTGTAGTGTCATATAAAGGATGCAAATGAATATTTCCATGAAAAATACAAGACTGCATTACTAGACCCTGGAAAGATGTTTGAAAGCTCTGGTAATGCTGTAAACTTCTCTGGATAACGTTCAGTGGTTAAGAACAGCAGTTGTGGACGTTGGCCATACTAGGTCTCTCTGGAGCAAGCCCAGAAGAGCTTTTCTCTAGCTAGGTTGCTGAAATGAGTCATGGCTGTATCCCATGATGTTGCGGGGGATGGTTAGGGTTGGAGAAGCAGAACAGAGAATCCCTGCAGCTCTGCCTTTCAGTGGATGTGAAAGGAGGTGCAGCCGTAGTAGTTTCCAGTGTTGCTCCTAATAAGGCTTGGAAATTTTGTGGGAAAACCCAGGCTGAACAATGTATGACTTATTGAGAGATCAGTTTTTGTTTGTAGCTGGAATGGTGCAGGCTGTGCCCCTATTAGCCTGTGCTGTCTCCCTGCTCACCTGTACCATTACTGTTCCTTAGCAGATGTATGACTCGGGCAGCTTTGCTTTAGAGAACAGAGTCTGCTAGTCCTGTGTCCCAGGAGCAGAAGGGCCCAGTGGTGATATGATTACTCTGCTGGCCATTGACTTTTGTACATGGCCACAGATTCCTAACCTGGTGAGCTCAGCAGATGGAACCTGTGTGGTGGGCAGGACCTTGACTGCCCCCCCATGCCATTAATCAGTATTTATGTAGTATTTTACCAGCACTAAGTTGTCCTGAATTGTCATGGTCTGACCCTCAAAAACTGGAGAGCTTTCATGGAGACCCTTGATTTACACTTTAGGGGAACATTCCAAGGAAACCTTTTTGGAATGTCCCATCAACAGTCCAGTTTCTGTGACCTCTGCGGTGTTTATGAAACTTTATTGCAGTTCCTGCCTCCTCATTGCTATTGCATATACATTTAATTGACAAAATATTCAATATATCAGTGTTATCACTCACATCTGTAGGTTCAGATGGTGGAATATCATTATCATGCCAAGGCAAAACATTTGAATTGCGTATTTTATTGAAATTGTGTTATGACCAGAACTTGGTCTCTCAGGATGTTTTATCTTGTGAAATATCGTAGTTCAACCACACTCAGGTTTGAAGAAAAGTGTGTTAAGATTAGTGACTTCAAAATCCACAATGAAACCAAGATGAAACACCTTTTTCTCAGTTTCATTGTCATTGTAGTTGCTGTGATTTCCTTTGTAGTGCCGATACAAACGCAATGCTTACAGCAAGCATCTCCATGTATTATTTTCGAGTCTTTGCAGTTTGCCGGCTGTTTTGCCCTGTAACAAATTCTACTTGGTCATTCTTTTAATTGCTGCAATGTAGACACGGAGGAGGCTAGAACGGTGGCTCTGTGCGGCATTGTTTCCTCACACCTCCCTTCCACTCTGTATCTGGTGATGGGTTTTTTGCCGCAGCTGTAGCCTGTCTGCCTGTAGGTCCTCATATTCCCAAGGAACGTTAGCCCTTGGCAACCGTTTAGGTCGCTGAGCGTACCTACCCATCTCTCTACAGAAGAGGTGGCAACCATTTCCCCTCATTTCAAGGTTTTCCATTAACTGGATTGTTTGCCAAGGTAATAGTACAGATTTCATGATTCTATGTAACTTGTATAATGAATCTGTGACTGCATCTCTCATTCTCCACCTTTCTCTGTAGGTATCTTGAGCCCCCAGCTGTCACCTGCCTGCCCTTACCACGGCACAGTTTCCTTTCCCAACACCCTGTGACCCCCCCCCCTTGACTTTCAT
>JAODJW010000036.1:11847293-11864730 GCA_026777045.1 Hyperopisus bebe | reverse complement strand
TTTAATATAATAATAATAATAATAATAATAATAATAATAATAATAATAATAATAATAATAATAATAATAATAATAATCTAGCAAAAACATCTAGCAAATACAGTAGGGTTCCAGCACTGTGTAAGGTATATTTGGGGAAGAGGTTAACTGGAATCTCATCATTCACCTCAAAACACTGAGGTAACCTGTTGTCGTCGTCGTGATTCCATCTCGGCCCCCAGAACACATGTTGAGACTTTGATGCTTGATGCCACACTTTGATGCAGCCACTCCCAGAATCTGGCACCCATTTAATTTTCCTATGGGTGTCGTTTCTGCTCTCTGCTCTCATTCCTGGGCCCAAATCAATATTCCCCCCACTGTTTATTACTCAACTCAGTATTATGTTATATTTGTTGTCTTTGTTATGTCATGTTTGTCACATTATGTTTGTTTGTTACGTTGTGTTTATTACATTAAGTTTCTTATGTCATGTTTGTTATGTTGGGTTTATCATATTGTTTATGTTCGTTACATTATGTTTGTTACATCGTGTTTGTTACATTGTGTTTGTTATGTTTGTTACATGGTGTTTTTATGTTTGTACTTTCTACCTTCTGCTCTGTGGTGCTGCTGGCTCCAAGCTTTAGTCTTGCTGACAGCAGTTGTTTGAGGAGGAGCCTCTGACTTTCTCAGTAGCACATGACTGGAGACAGGGTGGGCAGTGAGGCAGACTGACGCTGTGTCTCTAGCACCAGACAAATGAGGATTTGTGGCATTTAAAAACATTTCTGAGAAGCAAATCTGCAAGATTCCTGCTTATGAATGTTCTGAATATTTGTTTTATTTAAGCAGCAATAATCTGACCTTGTTTTCCAGGTTACAAATAATAGACTTAAAAAGCAAAGATAAGATAAGGGACATCATCTGAGCTGTGCAGACCTATGTAAAGTTTTGCAGCTGTTACAAAATAACCTACAATACTTTAAAAATGTTCTCTCAGTAAACCATGTAATCAAACAAAGGGAATGATGATTCCTCACTTCTGAATATGTGGCCAGGTTCAGCACAGCCAAAAGCCAAATGTGTCCATCGGCATTGCCATTAAAAACAGGATAGATCAGAGCTGAAAAACAGACTTCAACAAGCATAACCCACACTTGGTAATATTCTATTTTGGGAAAGAATCAAGTTTGTACACCAGATGCAGCTACATCAGTATTGGCCACAGGATACTCAGCAGCATGACACACGGTGTGATTTCAGTCCTCCTAGCAGCACTAGTGCTTTCCATTATCGCCCCCTGCTGGCTGGCTGACAGATGGCAGCGATTCATGTTTCTTGCCCTATCCCATACCAGCAGCTCAGCTTGGGGGAAGCAGCAGCTGGAGGTGTAGCTCACTTTCAGAGACCGCCCCCGGACCCCGGCAGGCACGTCAAGCTTGGTCTGGCCGTGTCCCGCTCGCGGCTCTGCATGGTCATTGCTGTCTCCTCCTTCAGACTGACCTGCTTCCTGGAGAATAGTGATGTTGCCCTGGCCTTCTGAGACTTGCAGAGCAGCCAGGCCGGCTCTCCCCCTGTCCACCACCATAAGAGATGAGGTCCATCTGCCACGGCTGCAGTCTGCAGTGCAGGAAGCCTTCACTTGTATTGCCAAACAAGTCGGGGGGGTGGCATCCTGGTCCTGGGGGGCAGAATGTGCGAGGATGTCAGGAAGGAGCAGCCCATGCCAAAGGAGCAGCTGTCAGCCTCGGGGACTCCCTCACCAGCGCGACAACAGTCAGCCGCACCACAGCGTAGTTCAAATCTGGGGTGTCCAGCGCACGGGCGCTCAGAGTCAGCGTCACCCCTTCCCCGGCTTCGGAGGCGTTTGGGGTTTTCAGCAGCACCTCCCCCCTCACCCGACCTCCCTCACCAGCAGAGAGCCTACGGTGAAAAGCAGGGAACCAGAATCAAAAGTCATTCCTTCAGAAGACTACCAGATGCTCTCTCCATTTAGTTTATTAGCAGAGCTTGTAAGGTTATTATATTTGAATGGTGATGAGCAATTGGACGTTGAAGAGTACCTGGAAGTTGAACCTACAGCATTCTGGTGACAGAAACAGCCCCTTGACCATGACTCAGACAATTACCTGCGAGGACCTTTCTGTAAGAGGAAGCCGTGGTCGTCTTCGGCAGTTAGCGTGAATTGCCGGGCAGGGCCATGGTTCCACAAGTCAAAACGCACCGTGGCGGTTTCACCAGGAATCAGGGGGGGCATGGAAAGAACCTGTGAGAGATGGAGGGGGGAGTGATCCTCTGCTCGGTCTACAGCTCAACACCCAGACTGCTGCTTTTATTCTGCTAACGGATGGTAGCACATGCATTTCCTGGGCTGCATGCGATCTTTCCATTCCTCATTATACTCAAGCACTTTGTTGTAATATGTCAGGACTCTAGGCCCCTTACTGACTTCTGCCATGTTGTTTGCGCATATGTGTTCATGGTTCCTGTGCAGGTTCATACTGTGTGGTCGTGGTCATACTACAGTACCTGTATCTGCACATGCGTGGGCTGGATCATCTCCGTGGAGACCCTCTCCAGCCTGTTCCCCCTCGCATCTCTTCCAGACAGCCTCAGGCTGAAGGGCTCCCTGGGCATCGAATCTATCCTCCCCACCAGCTCCTCGCTGGAGGAAGAGGAGGACGAGGAAGAGTTGAGTGGCACCACCAGAAGGCTTTCTCCTCTGCTGCCCACCAAAGTTACATGGCTGATAGAGACCTTGTCATCTGGGGACAGGCCTATTATGGAAAGTACCAGAAAAGTAGGCACACCTGGGGGGGAGAGCAGTTAGTTACAACAGCAGAAAACAAGAACAAAATGAATCAACTCAAAAAATGCAGCAAAAGCACAGCAGATTGTAATGTGAAGGCTTCCAGAATTGACCTTGAGATGAGAGCAATCAAATATTAAACTGTACAGACGTGTACAGTCTGGAGGTCCCTGAGGACCAGCTTGGCAAACACCGGTATACTGAGGCATAACACCTCAGAACCCACACAACTCACACACTCCCCCTACCTGCCACAGGGGTGCCCTGCACCCTGGCCAGACCTGGGTGAGTACCATTAGCCAGCACAGCGAAATAGTACAGGAAGTCCACACTACTGTCACCTGGGGAGACGGTGGGGGGGGGGGGTGACAATTACACTATATAGACCTTCAGTAGTGTTGTGTCCAACACATCCTGCACAATATCTAATAACAAGGTCTATCTGTGGTCACACCTATGACTTGGATGGTAATGTGGCTGTCTGTCTCTGCATGGATTCTCCAGATTCCCCGCTCAATGGGGGGCAGCAGGCTGATCCGGTAAAGGCCACGAGACACCTCCAGGTGAGCCAGGGGGCGCTGCTGCTCCAGCAGGGACTGGGTCCGACCTAGAAGACACGTCCGTGAATGACGAAAAAGAGAAGGCAGAAGCGTATGTGTGAGAGCATGATGTCACCGCATGCTTCCTGGAGGCGGGGGGGACGGGACTGTGGTGCTGCACCTGTAGGGCTGCTGAGGATGGAGCTCTTCAGCGCCCCGGCTAGGTGCACCGTCACCGACTTCACCGCATGGTCCACGTGAAACGAGTGGGAGGAGGCGGAGACAGAAGCACTGTCCACATGCAGCAGGGTGACCTTCAGGGGAGGGGGGGAGGGTCTGTGCTGAGCTGTTGGAGATGCTGATGCACATCTTTTGCTCTCTTTTGAGTTGTCTTCATAAACATATTTTTCCTTTTCTTCTGTTTGCAAGGTGGAATTCCAAATGATTTCCACACCCATTATAACCAAAGCAAGGTCTGACATATTGTTTTTTGTTTAGGCGTCTTTCTGTGTTCAGTGTGTGTCAGCAGCGGCCCTCGTGTTCGTCATGGATACCACAGGCAGCATGTTTGAGGAGATCACAGCTTCCCACCGCACATTCATTCAAAAATGTCCCCGGCAGATTTACCTTGCTGGCAGAGATGTTGTCCTGCACAATGGCAGACACCTTCTGGATGTCACTGTTGGTGGTAGCGATGGTCAGCCCCCCTGACACGGAGGACAATTTGTAGTAGAGGGAGAATCGCTCTGGGGACAAGGCCTGCCTCACTCTCCTTATCTCTCTTCTCCACCCCACGGAACTCAGGTCCTCCGTCAACAGGAAGCTGACCTGGCAGAGGTAAAGCAGACCGATGAGTGCAGGAGATTGGGTGTCGGTTCCATTGTTTGTACCACAGAGGAGGGTGAGGGGTTTGGTGTCTGGCAGAGGATGTGCGGCATTGGGTGAAGGATGACTGAGGGGGGTGAGGAGGAGGATGCAGAGGGGGGTGCAGTATTGGGTGGAGGATTAGCAGGGGGGTGTGTGACATCAGATGGAGTATTAGTAGGGGGTGCAGCGGCAGGTAGACGATTAGTGGGGGGGGTGCAGCGGCTGGTGGTGGATTAGCGGGGGGTGGCAACCTTGGACTGCTTCTCCCGCATCAGGGCTTCCACCGCATCATACAGGTGAGCATCTTTGGGGGAGGCATCGGTGAAGACAAACACTTCTGACAGGGGGGGGCTGTGAGTCAGGGCCAACTGAAACACACACACAACCCAACAGACAGCAGACTGGTCACGGCGCGCGACTGCGAGTGTGACCGCAAGGATCGCACCACATGACAGCCACCAGGAGTGTGCAAAGAAGGCCTTAAGCACAGAGTTCAAACGATCTTTACAGTGATGCTTCATAATGGACTGTGAGATGATAAGCTGTATGTCACCCACATGAAGTCCCCCCCCCCCGCTTACATACCAGCACTGCCGAGAGGCACATCTCCGGTTCATCTCCGCCCCCCAGGGCCAGCAGGCTTTCCATATGCCTCATAAACTGCTCTGGGTCGTCCGTCTCGTATACAGGACCTACCCCTGAGACACCAGGCGTGAGATCTCCCTTTTCTCCATCAAACAGTCACCCTTCGCGTTGAGAGCAGACCCAGATAAATGAGCAAAGTACCCCTTCTTACCCCACCTCACCACTGCCCCCTCACCTGGGTCATGGAAGGGCACCAGGATGAAGGTGCTTGGCTGTTGCCGGCCTTTGGCACGAGCCCGGATGATGGACAGGGTGCGGAGGCGGGCGGCTGTGATCTCCTCAAACATGCTGCCTGTGGTATCCATGACGAACACGAGGGCCGGCTGCTGGCCCACGCTGAACAGCCTGCGAAAGGTTAACGCGACATCTACACAGCTTACTGTGCAACCACAAGCCACACTCTGCTGTACAAAACAGATCTTTGAAGCCTGTGGATATGTGAATATCTAATTCAAGAACTTTGTCCCCCTTAAGGGGTAAAGCAGCTGCATCCGGACATCTAAGCAATGAGTCTCTTGAATGAACTCACCAAACACTCAAGTAGGCTTACAGTAGCCTACCCCAAATTAGGTAGCACTGGTCTAAGATGTCATTTTGCTATTTATCTTTTATGACTTTAGAGTGGTTGGCACCCCTCCCTGGGTTGTTCCCTGCCTTGTACCTTGTACCAGGATAGGCTCCAGACCCCCTGCGACCCTGACTAGGATGAGGGGTTACAGAAAATGTATGTATGTATGGATGGATGGATGGATGGATGGACTTTAGAGTGCATTTTTGGTCGATTCTTTTTTTTGGTGATGAAGGCATCTCGCCCTATGTCCACGGCCTACCTCAGGAAGCTGGAGGCTCCCACGGCCTCCCTCAGGTCCAGCAGCACGGCCCTGGTCGCCGCGGTGGCCAGCTGGGCGGCCTCTTCATGGAGATAGTGGTGCGGGGAGAAAAAGGGGGAGGCGCTGTCCTTGTTGATGCCGCCCTGGGCCCCGTGGTGCCGGCTGCTGTCCAGGATCCCGCCATGGCTGCACTTACCTGGCAGTACAGGGAGACAGAACTAGGGGATCCATGCAGCATCCAGACAGCTACCCTGCGTTTCTACCATCACAGTGAAGCGTGACGGATATCTGCAGATCAGCCATATGCTGCTTATAAGTCATGAACTTGTCTAATTAGTCATCTTCCAATGCCTTTTTTTGCTCTCTGCTGGCCGCGAGATCTGAGTGTGGACTGGTTTGAAACCCTAGCAAGTTCCTAGAGCTAATCCAAGTCTTTAAGAGCAGTCACCCTTCCTTGATTGTTCTCATCGGTTTATCCACTTGTGTTGCATTTCCTGTGCATTTCAGGCCCTTTCCACCAATTTCCTGTAAGGCTCTGATTCTGCTGTTGTTCTGTCCCCTTTTACATTTTTTTACTGATTGTTCATTGACAACCTTGAGTTTTAGATCATGTTTTGGTTTGGATAAATCAGTGACTCTGGGTTGCTGAGTCAAGGTTGAAGGAGCCCTTGTTTTTGTCGACGGCAATCACAATGGAAAATGTGTCTGGCTGTAATGGAAGGACATGCACTGAATTGCTGCAGGTTGTAGTACTGCACCTTCACTGGGTGGTTGCCAGTAATACTGCTATGCATTGGCTGCCTTTACTGACAGCTCCAGTGTCATACCTGGTGGTTTCTTGGGCTGAGTGCTGAAGTAGCCCGTGGTCAGTAGTGGGGTTTGCTCTCTCTCTGTGAGCTGGCTCAGGATGTTGTTCTTACAGCTGCTTGTGTAACAGTCACTGCAGGTTGGAGTGTCCTCTGGAAGGAGGCATTAGCATTACGGCTTCACAATGTTGGCAATATTTATAAAGCAAAAGGGAGTTCAAAATAAATCAGTTTCTCACAAACACGTCTGAGTGACTTAATGAGTGAGGATGAAAGTGGTTAGGATTTGGCTCAGAGAGTGCAAGCAGAGCTCATGCATAAAAGTAAGCTTTTAACTAACGTTAAACATATACTCCTTAATCTCGAAAAGGAACGGTCATTCAAATTGCACAGCTGGCTAAGCTTTGTTTCCTATAACAATTTGAACGTTCTAGGAAACGTAAATTCCCTGCGCTCGGTCAACTGTATCACCAAGATTTCTAAATATCAGAATTGTATTGAAAAATAATGTTTCTTATGAATGCAAGCCAGAACTTCAAATAGGAATTTCATTATACTTTGTACAGTTAACACTACCTCAGATTGAATTTGGAAGCAGAAGAAACTTAAACTGCCGTTTAATTTTGAGGAACGCTGCACACAGACGGACATAATTGTGTTCTGAATATTGTCTCACTTGCTTCTGAAAATATACAGCTCATCAGGCCACTCATTCTTAAAAACTGTACTGTATATAAACACACAGTCCAGTGACAAAAGGTGACCATACTGCCCCCAGTATTTTTAGTGGTACTACATCATATGTACGCAGAGCATTCCACTTGTAGGTGCAGAGATGATACGTGGAATCAACTTAGAACACATGGCTGCCATGATGAGTACGTGACCAGCATGATGCGTACGTGGCTGCCATGATGCGTATGTGACCGGCATGATGCGTACGTGGTTGCCATGATGCGTATGTGACCGGCATGATGCGACCGTGACTGCTATGATGCATACGTGGCCGCCATAATGCGTGTGTGACCGCCATGATGCATTCGTGACTGCTATGATGCATGTGCGACCAGCATGATGCATACGTGGCCGCCATGATGCGTGTGTGACCGCCATGATGCGTTCGTGACTGCTATGATGCGTGTGTGACCAGCATGATGCGTACGTGGCTGCCATGATGCATATGTGACCGGCATGATGCGTCCGTGACCACCATGATGCGTGCGTGGCCGCCATGATGTGTACGTGGCCGCCATGATGCGTACGTGACTGCCATGATGCATATGTGACCGGTATGATGCATACGTGGCCGCCATGATGCGTATAAACTGACCCTAAGGGAAATGATTACACTGTCTCATCTGGGACGCCCCGGGCGACAAGCCTCACCTGAGGCCACTGGTATTGAAGGCTCCTCTGGGTGCAGCAAATGAAGGTACAAGGAGCGCTGTCCCATCTCTACCCAGTTGCTGTGGCTGTAGAAATCCTGGCCAGAGAGGAAGAATAGGAGTTGCAGGTCACTTTTGTGGGTTTGGTCCCTGGGTCTCTACATCTGAGATGACAGGACTCACTGTGTTTGTTTAAAGGCATTCTGATATTCTGAAATTCCGTGGCCAGATTATATAAACAACAGTCTGGAGAGACTCTATCTTATAGTAGATTATGAAGATGTTCCTAAAATGCATGTACAGTAATGGCCAAAGGTTTTGGCAGTGACACACAATTTGTGTTTCGCAAACTTTGCTGCTTCAGCATTTTTTGTTTTTACGTCTTTCTGTGGTATAATGAAGAACTATTATAAACATTTCATGAATTTCAAAGGCTTTTATTGGCAAATACATCAATTTTATGGCAGATCTTCCAGATGTTGGAAGGGGGCTTCAGCAGAGAAAATAACTTTGCACCAGTCTTCTGCTGTCCAATCTTTGTACTTCAGAAGATTGGTACATCTGGAAAATCGACTGTTTGGAGAAGAAACGGTGAGTGCTACCATGCGTCCTGTGTTGTACCAACAATGAAGCATCCTGAGATCATCCATGCCTGGGGTTGCTTCTCATCCAAGGGAGTGGGCCCAAAAACACTGCCATGAATAAAAAATGGCAACAAAACATCCTCCAAGAGCAACTTCTTCAAACAATCCAGGTGCAATTCGTGATTATCTGTGTATTTTTCAACCTGATGGAGCACCACGTCACAAGGCCAAAGTTATAACGAAATGGGTCACAGATCATACCATTGACATTTTGGATACGTGGTCAGGAAACTCCCCAACGCTTAATCCCATTGAGAAGCTGTGGTCAATCCTAAAAAGCAGGTGGAGAAGCACAAGCCCACAAATTGTGATCAACTCCGAGCCCTAACAAAGCAAGAATTGCTCGCTGTCGATCAGGATTTGGCCCAGAAGCTGATATCCAGAACAAATTGCAGAAGATATGAAGAAGAAAGGTCAACACTGTAAATATTGACTAAAAATTTATGCATTTGCCTTAAAAATGTATGAAATGTTTATAATTGTCCTTCAGTATACCATAGAAACATGTATAGAAGTTATCTAAAACTGCTGAAGCAACAGTTTGCAAAACAAAATTTGTCACTGCCAAAACTTTTTGTCATGTCTGTACTTGATTAATGCAAGTACAGGCCCTGATACAATTTGAGCAAGAGCATAACTTTCAAAATAATACTTATGCAGCAAAGTTTTGAGAATGTGGAGTCTACAGCTGTATCACCTGTAGGGAGTGGAGCAGCTGGCCCAGACTCTGCCGGGCACCTTGGTACTTCTTGGCCTGGACAGAGAGCAGGGTCTGGGCCCAAAATTCCCGAAGCATGGCAGCAGCCTCCTCCACATGCTCGGAGTCGAAGTGATACACTGGGTCTGACCGCGTGGAGCTCAGGAAGTCCATGGCGGCGTTGGCTCTCACCACCTCTCCAACTGCATGCCAGAACTCCCGACCCAACCTGTCCTGGAAGCGGTCCACACTGGATGTTGTGAGTCTGCCGCTGTCCCTGTAGGTTCCCTACTGTACATCACCACAGGCATCAACAGCTTCTCCAGGGGACAGATCGGCCCATAGTGCGACAGGCTGTGGGGGTTGTGTTCAGCAGGTTGCCAGGGACAGCATTAAGCAGACTACTGGGGACTGTGCACAGTGTTAAGCAGGCTGTTAGGAACAACGTTAAGCAGATTGCTGGGGACTGTGCACAGTGTTAAGCAGGCTGTTAGGAACAATATTAAGCAGATTGCTGGGGACTGTGGAAAGTGTTCAGCAGGATGCCAGGGACAGCATTAAGCAGACTGCTGGGGACTAATGACAGTGTTAAGCAGGTTGTTAGGAACAACATTAAGCAGATTGCTGGGGACTGTGGAAAGTGTTAAGCAGGACGCCAGGGACAGCATTAAGCAGACTGCTGGGGACTATGGACAGTGTTAAGCAGGTTGTTAGGAACAACGTTAAGCAGATTGCTGGGGACTGCGCTAAGCAGGCTGCCGGGACAGCATTAAGCAGTCTGTCAGGTACAGCGTTAACCCGGCCAATGGGAACTGTGTTAACCCAGCTGCCAGGGACAGTTTTAAACAGGCTGCCAGGGAGAGTGTTAAGTAGGCTGCAGGGACAGTGTTAAGCAGGCTGCCGGGGAGTGTGTTAAGCAGGATTGCTCTGCTCTACCTCCCTGTGGCTCTTTAATGTACGGTTAAGATGATCACTCTCAGGATCCCCTCACTCTGAATAAACTGAGCACGCTCACCTTCCCTACAATGTCTCTGTCCATGGCACCCAGCGTCGCCAGTGTGACGTTGAGCAGGGCCTGCTCCGTCATGTACTGGTGTGTGTGTGAACTCCAAGACAACGTCAAAATCTGGGACCAGAAGTTGGGCAGGAAAGCCTGGTGGCCGGGCAGAAGCAACATCAGGCAGCTGAACACACGCAGCCTCGGGTGGGGCATGGCCAGTCCACAGCCCACTGGTCCACTCGCGTCTCGGGGATGAGGGTGAAGGGAGGACTGAGGAGGAGAGAGAGGGGCGTGCAGATTCTGTTTTACCTCCTAGTTTGTTTGTTGTTATGTATTTTAGTTTGTATTGAAATGCTTTAAGCTTGAATTTGCTGGCTTCTATAGAGAGAGTCTCAGTGACAGTGAGCTGGTGAAGCACAGATGGCAGGTGGCTGCATGCGAGTCCATCACATGTCCATTTGGTGAGACACCACTTCATTGAACCTCATTTTTTAAGAAATCGTGGGTGCAGAAATCAAACCCCACAACGGTGCCCATCAAAACCCATGCCCCCCCCCACCCCCCATCAGCAGATGGTCCCCAAGGTGGCCACCTATAGGGTATGTCACTCTTCAATGTGTCACTCCGCAGCGTACATCACTCCTGAGTGTGTGTCGCTCCTGAATTTGTGTCGCTCTTCAGTGTGTGTCGCTCCTCAGTGTGTGTCGCTCCTCAGTGTGTGTCGCTCTTCAGTGTGTGTCGCTCCTCAGTGTGTGTCACTCCTCAATGTGTGTCGCTCCTCAGTGTGTGTCGCTCCTCAGTATATTTCACTTCTCAATGCCTGTCGCCCCTCAGTGCCTGCTGGCCCCCCTGCCCCCCTGTGGATGAGCTCACCATTCCTTTGCAGGGTTCTCTAGAGACAGAAGCTGCAGCCTATTCAGGTTCAATCGTGCCCAGACAGATCCAGCCTGTAAGCTCTGCAGCCTTCAGCTTTGCCTTCACCTATAAACATGCAATACAGATGCCAAGGACGTGTCTGCGATAGCACTCCTACTTCACTCTGCGTGCATCAGGGCTGACTGATACTTTATTCTCCTTGCACTATACATCATTTTCTGTTTTACACCCCAAATCGATTGTAAATGATTGTCTGCCGACCGGTTTCTCTGCCGATGGCTCTGTCTGCAGGAGAAGCAGGAGCAACTGAATCTACACACTTATGCCTATGGCACACAATGAAGGTCACTTCCCACTGAACTTATCTTCACACACAAACCCCCTCCAAAGCTGAAATAATCTCAAACCATCCCTAGACACCATATGCATTTAAATTTGCAAATTCTCATCCAGCTCATTTTGAGAACTGACCTTCATGAACAATAATTCAACTTTTTATACCCAGACTTTGAATGTATTTGGATTAATGTGCTTTTAATAGCCTAAACATTCTGAAGAGGACGACCCCACAGAGTTTGTCTTTTCTTTGAGGTCATGAGGACCTCCCGCACCTACCTGAGTTAGGGTCGCACTGCTGTGACTTCAGCAACCTGCAGCTGTGTGATCGCCGGCAGACACCGTGTGTGTGTGTGTGTGTCTGTTGACAGGCTCTGCAGGAGCGAGGGAGAGTCACATCGAGTACAGAAAGTGAGAGAGAAAGACAAAACGTCCCATATCTGCTGCCTACCACATGAGCTGTGTATCTGCCCCACCCAAGATGGGCCCCTACCCCACCAGACATGGGCCCCTGCCCCACCAAAGATGGGCCCCTGCCCCCAGCAGGGAGGACATCACGGGCGTGCTCATTACTGTGTAACGCTAATTGTGCACAGTGCAATAAATAAAAAACATACACAATCAAAGGATCCACAACTTACACAGTAACTGTGATTCTTTTGCTATTCAGCTGCATGTTCAGTAAAGTGCACAGTGAAATAAAGAGGCTGGCCCAGATATCTTAGACAAACAAGGTGCTCAAACACCATACAGCTGATCTCCTTGTCGATATGGCAGAGTGCTGTTTGGTTTTCGGTGTGTTCCCTGTCATGTGACCACATCATGTGGTTTCATTGGTGATTGTCTGGCTGAGCAATATCGACACTATTATCTAAACCCAGACTTTCACTTGTGCCATGTTTTTTCCAGCTGCTGGAGTCTTTATTGTGTAGACATTTATACTCGTTTCTTAATGACACTGAGCGTCACCTATATGGTGCAGCTAACATATATGTTTACATATCGTCCTTAAGTACAATTAGTAAAAGTTAATTAAGGATGAATGTGAGGAAAACATGTGTAAATAAAAACATTAAAGGCATCAGCCTCTTTCTTCAGCTAAGTGTAACTTACCTCTTGTTCAATCTGAGAAAACATTCAAGTAATTGCTATAAATTCTGAAAGCAGGTGAGATGTTCTATTCAGATGTTACGTAAACAGGTGTAAATTCTTACCTTCGCTCATCGCCTTGCCTCTGGTCTCCTTGGCGGCTCACCTCTGCTACGGCCGTGAGACTGATGATGTCCCGCCCACAAGGGCTCCTGCAAACATGCACTGAAGCTGCTCTGCACCCAGGTACTTGGCTTCTGTTTTTGCTGTCTAATGGAGGGGGGGGGGAGTTTATAAATAAATAGCACACAGGCTCCGTATGATGCAGATAGATCACTGGCAGCACGTGAAGGCAGCTCGCCTCTTTGAGGCCGCAAGCTCTTTGGCTCCGCCCCCCTGGCATTGAATCTTCACAATGAGGCTGCATACATTGTTGGCTGTTTGTGCTATGGCCTCACACTTCTCCCCCACTTTGCTCTGGCCAGTTCAATGAAGACACCGCCCTGCTTCCCTCCCACACGTGGGAATCTTTTTATTATGTCATGGTGGGAACGTAAAAGCGGAGCAGTTGCTAACCAACGCAACTCTTAGTATCAACCTTGAGGCTTTCTGCACCTTAACAAAGAGACAAGACTGAGCACAAAGGCCCCGCTGTGCCTTGTCCAGCTCAGCCAAGGCCCGCGGCGGCTGCTGAGCACTAAGTCTCGTTGCCCATAGAGACAAAGACAGCTGTGGCATCATAGTGACCCATGTCCACTCCTGTTTGAGCGAAACCCCCCAGGGAAAGAGGGGAAGGTGTGGAAAGCAGGGAGGCAAAATCAGGGGATCCCCGAGTGAGCAAATCAGTGAGGAATGGATGAGTAACACGGGGGATAGGTGATGGGATGAAAGAAGGAGACAATGAGCAGCTCAAGAATGCAACTCAACACATGACTCACTCAGCCCAGACACCCTGGGAATGAATGGACTCATGAATAAGGTTCTTTTCTGGCAGGCTGTCTGCATGCTGCAGACGAGTAAAAAGCACATGGGCTCCGTGTGATGCAGATAGACCACTGGCAGCACGTGAAGGCAGCTCGCCTCTTTGAGGCCCCAAGCTCCTTAGCCCCGCCCCCTCCGGCATTGAATCTTCACAATGTGGCTGCATACATTGTTGGCTGTTTGTGTTCCTTGTTCTCTGGGAGGCTGTCTGCATGCCGCAGACAAGTGTGTTAAACACCTTATTCTCTGGCTGGCTGTTTGGGATGCCGCAGACGAGTGTGTTAACCTTATTCTCTGGCTGGCTGTCTGAGATGCCACAGTTCTTGTGTATGACCTCAGTTCCTCTCTGTCCGCAGGCTCACTTCAGTGGCTGTGCTGACATGTCCAACCTGCTCCGACTGTTTCCAGGCCACTCACACTCAGCCAGGTCCTCCAACCATGCAGAGAGTTCTAGAAGAACCTCCAACCTTTCCCCGCCCAAACTTCCCCTGGATATGTAATTACACTGTGTCACTCTGCTCTGTTTTTACCTTGCGCCTTCACTGCTTGGCTGACAAACACACACCTGCACCTATCCGGCAAAAGCTGAAGTTTGACTGTTGACCAGTAGCAGCACATGGCTCCGCCTCCTAGGAGTAAAGTGTCATACATGCAGAAGCTGCCACTATGTAACAAACCATTCTTTTGGTTCTTTTATCCATCCATCCATCCATCCTTCTCAGGTACCACATACTGTACAGGGGTTTGCAGAGAATGCGGTGTTTGTCAGGAATGTGAGGTTGCTAACGTATAGGTGTTTCAGCATTTGTGCACTGATGCAACGAATCAGTTTACTGACAATATATTTGATGAAAAAAACTCTTCAATTAGAATTTTGTATTTGTCTGATAAAATTGTTTATTCATATAAATTGAGCTTTAACAAATTTTCATTGGGTATTTGTTGCTAAGTTACGGTGCCACACAGCTGAATTACTCGCACTTTAGGAGTGAAAATAAAACAGAAAAGAGACCCTAACATTTCAAAAATGAGGAGAAAATAAAGGTTTCTGCTTTATGACATCATTCAATCTTTATTTATACAGCTCTGTTTTAACTGCAGGGTTTACAAAGTGCTGTATAGATATTTTAAAAGAAGAAAAAGAAAGAAATCAAAATAAGCAAAAAACAAAATTAAAATATCACCTGAACTGCAGGACTTTATCTATCAATGTTCTCTTTAACCAGGTGCCTCTCAGGGACCCTTAACCCTCAATCTTCTGGGAAAATGACCACCAATATTCTCAAAAATAAATGAATAAAATAAATGATTATAACATCACTGGGACCTCACAGGAGACTCTAGCCCCTACCTCAGTGGGGACTCTACCTCCTACCCCAGCAGGATCTCTAGCCTCTACCTCACAGGGGACTCTAGCAATAATAACATGACTGATTATCATAGATACGCAGTCTAGTTTTGAAAGTACTAAGACATTCAGTAACTCTTAGGTTTTCTGGGAGGGAAGTTTGGAACTAAAGTAAAGTGACCTGAGCAGAGTTTTAGAGATAATCAGCAAATACCGTCGGATAATCTGGGTGACCTGCCTGGGACGTACTTTACAGTCATGTCACCGAGGTAGGATGAACCAAGACCATGTAAACATTTACAAATTAGCAAAATAACTTTAAAATCAATCCTAAAAGCCATAGAAAGCCAGTGCAGGGATTTAAAACAGGCATGATGTGATCCCTGCGACTGGTACGTGTTACCACTGGCAGTGGCATTCTGGACCCATTGTAGATTTGAAATAGATTTCTTAGGTAGACCAGATAGGCGTGCATTACAGTAATCTATTTTACTTATAAGAAAAGTATGTATTAATTTTTCACGGTCAACACATGACAGCACACCCTGGACCTTGACAATATTATGATAGTGATAGTGTGCAGTTTTGCAGACATTGTTGATATGACTGTGAACTTTTTAGAATTCAGCCTTCATGACAACAAACTGCTTTGTGACAGATGACTTTCATAAATCAGTAAAAGCTGGCAATGTGTATTAAATGATATTATAATATGAATATTTCTAATGAAAGAAGTGTCAAAGAATGACTAAACGTTCCGTTCCTCTGCTTCCTTAGGAAGGTACTTTTGTGGTTGTTTCATTGTTTTTGGGTGTCACCCTTGAAGACCAGTTTCGGTACCCCCTCCCCCGACACACACACGCCTTGTCCCTTCACTCGGGGGGAGGGGAGGCGGAGCTTGCATCACAGTCCGCATCTGACAAAGCAAATGAGGTCAAAGACATTTTTGGAAACTGATGCGCGCCCACAGCCAGCGAACAGGCCTCCCCGTCAAGAAAGTGACCCCAAAGCAAGCCTGTTCACATGTCTGAAAAACAAAGCCCTCACTTTAAATGGGGGGGGGGGGGGGGCAGGAGGCGGCATGTGCTGCTTGTGGGTTGAGGCCCCTGTCTGTTGGCCCCCTGAATTGTGACATACTCTTCATGAACCTCTTTCTCTTTAAGGTGATCTTTTACCGTTGTAAATGACCATGGACCTCACCAAAACCCAGCTCTGGATTTTTCTGTCCAGAGCATGTACTGATTTAGCTGCTGAAGTGTACATACTTCCCCAGGCAGTGTGGTTTGGTCTGCTTAACCACTCTCTGCACACATTTATATATCACGCAGCAGAGCGGATGCAGAGCCAGCAGGGCGGCTATGAGAGGTTTCTGTTTTTTCTCTATGAGGGTCCAAACAAGCTGCATTCTTTCTGAGAAGCAGCGATCACGGAAATCAGCTTTGCATTTCAAGGCACAAGGAAAGTCAAAGAAAAGAACTGAAACCCTTCAGAGTTTAGAACATGTAAAAGCTGCATGAGCAGCCGGAGCAGTCAGCAGGGTGCCGGCGTGACAGCGGGGTGCCGGCGGGACAGCGGCAGGCGTCTGCCTTACCAGGTGAGCTGGGTCATGTGTTCATGTCCACCTCTAATCTAACCTTGGGTTTGACTTTTACCCTCTTGTGGCAAAAATGATTACGGACTGTCTGCCATTGATTTACAAATTAACATCGAATGAAATAAATGACACGGAGTGTTGCTATACTTTGATCTGGTATAGAGAAAAATTTATTCTATCCACTTTCCAAAACTCCCTATCCAAAGAAAGGTTTCTGTAAAGAAAGGTCTTATTCAGCTGAAGTATTTTTACATTGTGTACCATCTATATTTCAACCTTCCTTTATTAATTAATTAAATGTATGACTTATGATAAAACTAGAAAAGTCTTTAGATTAAGACATTTCAGAACCTCTATTTTCATTGCCTAGATCGCACTATGGGCATTATGGAGGAGATAAATCTGATTTAGAAAATGTGCAAAATGAATGGTACATTAGCATCTGCCAATTAATTTAACACTTAAAAACTACAATGCAAGATATGAAGCCTTTTAACAGAAACCACTATCATATGTCGTTAAAACTACAGGGTTTTTTTTCGCTGTAAAACTCTAGTTCTTAAGAATTTTCATTGTCTTGAGCTTTATCCCTATAAAATGAGACAACTTTAATATTTTTCTGTGTTTAAGTAGGTCAGAACACGTTGCTTGTTGCGCAGGCAGATCTTCGGCTAGGTCCAAATGTCTTAGGATGAATAGAGGATTTATTTGTGGGTTCTGCTGCCAGCATGGACTTTCCCTGAGTTATGTAGGTTTGCCCCTGCACCTCAATGATATACTGTCAGGCTCAGGTGCATTTACGTTGCCCTTATAATATGAGTGTCTTCGTGTCTGCATTAGCGTGTGTGTGTGTGAGCGGGTATACCTGTACTTATGGGGACTTAATGTCCCCATAACATGATAAATATCTGTTTTTTTTTTCCTTATGGGGACCGGTTTCCTGGTCCCCATAAGGGAAAACTCTATTTTATAAAAATCGATGACTGCTATGAAAAAACTAAAAATGCAA
>JAODJW010000036.1:11775300-11787198 GCA_026777045.1 Hyperopisus bebe | reverse complement strand
CACGGGGGGGCAGGCGCCACGTTAGGGCCCTCTCCTGGCACGGGGGGGCAGGCGCCACGTTAGGGCCCTCTCCTGGCACGGGGGGGCAGGCGCCACGTTAGGGCCCTCTCCTGGCACGGGGGGGCAGGCGCCACGTTAGGGCCCTCTCCTGGCGAGTGCCTCACCTTCGCCTCCACCAACTGCCTCTCCAACAAACAAGGTGTTAAAAAGAACACCACAATATCTAACCAGCAGGGGGGAGACCTTCAACTCACCCATCAGCTTAGCAGAAGTGAGCAGAGGGCACCGCTAAAGCCCCGCAAGGAGGCCGCACACCTGAGAGGAACAGGAACGCAGCGCTAAGTCAGGCCACACTGAACACCACTGCGGGTTGCTGGCCATGTTCCTTGACAGCTGGGCCCAAGAATTTAGTTAACTTGGTAAAGCATGAGGTGCAGTACTTACTGTCACCAACAGGATGTCTGCAGCGTGGCTTAATCCACTGAGATCAATATGCTCGACCGAGACAAATACAGGACGGCACTCTTACAGGAACAACTCTCACCGCTTCAGAAAACCACCAATCGAGGCTCCCAGGTAAACGCAAGTGCAGAAGTGACACAGTCACTGGACGCCATGAGCAGACCCACAGCTATGCTCAGCTATGGCCATCTGACAAAGAATGCTTCAGTCCATAACACACCAGCAGATTGGGATGGAAAAAAGGATGCGTGACATTTCCAGCGAGCATCAGCATGCTTACATGCATATCTGCTCGCTCGCATTTATCCCTGGGCCATGAATCACACCGTCATGCTTCCTGAGAAACACCATAGGATGCTCCACTGCGGGTATTTAGGGGTAATAAATGGAGCAAAGGACGCAAGTGTCTCCTGTGTGTGACACCTAGAGAGGGGCTGTGTGACGCAACTCTGTTCATTAGGGGGGGGATGCACAGCTGATTCACAGAAATCCATAAATGAATGACCTCTTCATCTCCGCAGGCAGAGGGAGAGTTTATGTGCAGCACACAGATTCACAAGAGCAGCAGGCCACATTCGCGGGCAGCCATGGGGCCCGAAATCGCCAACAGCGTAACACTAGCGACGTGGAAAACTCGTGTTTCGCTCGTCTTTGGTGATGTGCTTTCACCGCCCTCCCACTCTCAGATTGTCCCACGCTGCCATGATGCCAGAGCCCATTGTCCTGCCCATAAAAGTGTGGATCTGTTTGGATAAATCATCCTGACAAAGAAAATCTTGTGAGTGACACTAAAGTAAATGAGTGAGCTGCCTCTTTCCAACTGGAAGATGAATTTCCTGTCATTTTCTTCCTCTACAATTTAAACCTAAAATCAGCAGCTCCCACCTTCAAGAATTAAGCGAAAGAAGCCGAATACCTGTGACATGATAGCAGTTCCAGTAGATTGTGGTCATGTGACTTGGAGAGACCCCCCCCCCCCCAACCTTAACCCTATCCCCGATCTCTATTCCTTTTACCACGACTTGTTTCTCTGCTTTTTTTATTAGGAACAGATACAGAGGAGCCTCACAATCTTCAACGATGATGGAAGGGGCAGCAAGTGGGTGGGGGCAGCCCAATACTCAGGCGAAATGAAAGCTTTCTGTTAGCATTGCAGGAGAATGAGCTGGCAAGGAGTAGATAAGGACCCAAGGCTGACTGGAAGGGGGTTTCAAAAGGTGACCTTACGCATTTCAGAGTCATTACAACTTGGCATGCAAAGCTGACAATGTTGGGATTTTGAAAGGACTTGCCTGCAGGCTTTTCATGCTCACAGAACACAAGTTGAGGTGGGAAGAGAACAGGTTTCATGAACCACCCCCAGCCCAGGCGGCCCAGATGACCTTACCCTCAACCCCCAACCGAGAAACAGGAGCCCAATTAATCACCCCAGCAGTCACCAAAACAGGAAAGGGCTGCAGTATCCCCCGTGTTCTGTGCTGTCAATGTTTCCTCTGCTCTGTTTATTTACCACCCCTCCCCCACCCCCGAATGCGACAGACGGGTCGTTCCTTGCGCCACGAATGCAGGCACGGTGCCGCTCGGCTCAGCTTCTGCACAGAGCTGCGGCCAACTAGACTCATTCCCTCTGCCGCTCACCAGCTGGGAGGGGAAAATGAAAAATAAAAAAATACCGCCTTGTAAACAAGACTATTTTAGCCAAAGGACAGAGCTCTTCCTTTGAGCTCATGGAGTGCCTGTGGGAGCGCATTAGCAGCACCAGCCAAGGAACATAGTGGTTCCTCCTTCACTGGCACACCAGAGCGGAGGGAAGCGGTGAAGGAGGCGGCCTCAAACACAAGGACACGAGCCGTCACTGTGGAGCCCAGGCCTAGAGGTCCTGTCTGAAAACCAACCTCAGCTACAGGACGTGACCCAGGCAGGTACATCGGAGTTCAGCCCCTTGAGGCCCGAGATATTGGTACTTACTTGGAGAGCGACACGCCGCCCGCCTTCCCAATCAGCTCCTCGTGATGCAGGACAGCGTCGTCCCAGGGGATGTCGAGGAACCTCAGCAGTGTCCTCATCCACTTCTCGGGGTGCAGCACCAGCTGCTCATAGTGCATGGGCAGGCATTTGTCGGCAGCCTCCAAGCACTGTGTGTACATGGTCTCAATGGCCCGATTCCACTTGGTCAAGCAGTCCCGGTAGCTGCCCAGGTCAAAGCCGGCGATGGTCACCTTGCGCGAGATCATGGAATGGACGGAGGCCCGGCCGTCCCGAATCATGAGGATGAACTTGGCGTGGGGGAAGATCTTGGCCAGGTAGTTAAGGGACTTGAGGGCGAAGGGGTCCTTGTTGCACAGGTAGGTCGCCGGCTCCCCGTGCTTGACGATGATCTCCAGCAGGAAGGCCTGCATGGCCGAGTCTAAGACCTCGTCAGTGACGCCGGCCTCATCCAGCCGCATCTTCTCGCGGCCCGAGCGGCTCCACATCTGCTTCATGGCCAGGATGCGAGGGATGACGCGCGTCTCCTCGCCACAGCGCACGTCGGGGTGGGCGTCCAGCATGGCGCGCATCAGCGTGGTGCCGCTGCGGGGGACGCCCCCAATGAAGATCAGTGGCATGTCCTTGTTGTAGGCCGCGCCGGAGCTCAGGTTCTGGCCCGAGCGCAGCGTGGCGTGCAGTAAGCTGGAGCCGCCGGGACGGGCCCGCTCCTCGATGCGGTGGTGGCACTCCATGGCATGCCGCCCCAGGTAGAAGACGGTGATGGAGCTGATGACCAAGCAGGCCACCAGGAGGTTATGTTTCAGCTTCCCGATCATGGCGGGGTCGTGGCGAGGGAAGGAATCGAAAATCAGAGGGTCCCCCCCCCTTCAAGGGCAACCGTCGGGGGCCGAGTGATGGCCGTGTTCCTCTGTGTCCAGCCGCCGCCGAGCCCCCAGCTCCATGAGGCCTGCAACAAAAAAGAATCTAAGAAAAAAAACCAAGCCATCATCCTCCCACCGCATTCCCGTGCGCCTGACCAAAAAGGGCATCTGGCCTGGGCTGGGCCTGGCACGAGGAAGCGAGCCCGGCACTGCAGAAAGCTGAGGCTGCAGAGGACAGACAGGACACAGCTGACATATGACGGACACCCCCAATCACACAGGCCGGTCCCTTGAGCTGGAGACCTGCTGGCGACGGCAACCCTTTTCCGCAACAAACATCTGTCTTTTTCTAACTGTGGTGATCAGAACGGAGATCCGCACGCACACACAACTGACAGCAGGAGTACGATGAATATCTCTGTGTCTCATTTTCCAAGGTGCAGCACAACTCCTGCGTTAAGGGCAGCCCGTCTCCGGAACCCTGCAAACACGCAGAGTGAATCCCCACCGCGTGGCCCTGGCACCGCGTCCCAGGCCTCCCATCCATGCTGCTGTCTGGACGCAGCAGGACCCTCCCTTTGGACAGGCCACCTTCACACTTCGAGAGCCAGTCTGTTCAGCTCAGGCAAATCTACATAGCGGTAGGAGGAACCCGCAGCCATCTGCAGAGCTACTGGCCGGCTCCTGCCCCCACCTTGCACCCTGACTGCAGCCCTACTGCAGTGAAGCCTCAAGCTGACTACAGGAACGCAGGAACCTGTAAGCCGAGGGACAGGAGAGCGGTTAGCCACAGGCTACTGGATGAGCAGCATCATTATCCGTGTACAATTACAGAAAACAAAGAGCAGCGTAAGTAACGGGGCTGTCCTGCTGAGGAAACGCAAGAGCGTGTCTCTGCGTGCCGCGGACTCAAGAGATGAAGCGCTTACGCAACTCCCACATGTAAAAGATCAGAGGCAGCCCACAGAGGCCTGCTTGACAAGAACGCCCCAGGAGGTGGCCACTGGCAGCACTGCATGCACCCCGCCCCTACGCACCCCGCCCCCTCACTGCATTTCTGCTCCCCCGTAGGGGGAAACTGGGAAGGCCTCTCAGGTTTAAAGCAGGTGGTACCCTGTTGCGACAGGCAGCAGGGGGCGTCAGGCTAGAGTCCTGGGGGGGGGGTGTTGCCAGGCCGTATTCATGATGCATTGTTATTCAGCAATGGCGGCGATGGTGGGAGGCAGCTGAGGATAACGCCCACACACCTTGAGACAGGCAGTCGTGCGGCTCCCGTCTCTCGACTGGCAAGTCAGGCAGAAACGCCAAGAGCTGGCGAGGCCTGCGAGGCTGTGGGTTTGAGGAAGAAGCATTCAGATACAACAGAGGGGGCGGGCCAGCTGCAAAGGTGACTTAAATAAAGAGCAATTCATCAGTTCAGATGAAAGCCTTATGGAGAAAATGCAGCCGCCTGGCATCTCAGCGCCCTGCCCATGCAAACCCTTCGGAGGGACATCAGACACCCGACAACTTTTCATGGTATATTTCCCTGCTTCTTGGAAAAGAAGCAATGAATCATTAAAATAATAATTAACAGGGCTATTCCTAAGAGATAAAGAAGGCCTTCTGACTTTCACGGGAGACAACTGTGGACAAGCAGCTGAAGGTGATGCTCGTGTCATGCGGACGCGCCGCGGAGTGTCGAGGGACTCTCGCGCATCGGGCTGGGCGCAGAGCGCGCCTGCCACCTCTCTCCAGGGTCGGCTTACACCTCGCGCCGCTCGAATGAATGTTTGCATTAAATTAATAGATCTTCTTATATTCAGTTACAGGCCAGCCTCCCCCCACACCGCCACATTGATCCGTTTGTCATCCCTCTCAGGGCTGCAGCTTGAAACCTAACCGCTGATGGGGGTGGGGTGGGGGGGGGTCGTAATGTCAACACTTTCATTTACAGAAGGGGCACACAGAGGAAAGCTCCACTCCCAGCACAGGGGAATATATATTTTTTTAAAACATGCATTTATGAGGTTTTGTTGACTGAGGGACATTCTTTTAAGTATTACTCCAAAATACTCTCTCGTGGACAGAGGTGGGCCGAGCAGATGCCCAAAAGACATAGTGAAATGCTGAAGATGACCCCCAGTGGGCACCTCCAGACCACACAGTCAACCATCATTCCCGGGAGACATGGAAAGGCAAGAGCAGTCTGACTGACCACGAGTCCTTTCATTCAGGCCATCGCTAGAACAGCACCAGTGTTGCCAAACAGCCATCAACTGGAGCTGGGAGGGGTTAAGCCAGCCAGGCAGAGGACTCTGTACACACTGCGAATCAACCGGCAACCTTTGGTCACTCAGTGGGGCTTTGCGCGAGTTATTGGTCAGCTGACACAGGGTTAGGAACAGGGTAAAAAAAGATTACAAGTTACTCAAAGATTCATCACAAATTTATATAGTTACAAAGGAACGACAACAACTAACGAAGTCACATTAAATGTGTTATACACCCTTCTCAATTAGTGGATTTTTTTTTTCAATTTCAAAAACTCATGAGCTCTCAAACTAAAACAACACCCCACCCCATCACAAGCTTTTGACTAATCTTAAGCATCAACTTAAGAACAACTAAATTTCAAGGCTGAAATTAACATCTCTTGAGGCTCCTTCCCATTGGTCATTCGGTAACAACGCAATCTCTAGCCGATGGCGGCAGTCCGATGACAGAAGCACAAATGCATCAAGGGAGATGTGAGCTTCATGGGACACAGTCAAGGCTCTTGTGAGACAGCGGCAAGAGCTTCAACTGCCAGTGATCCGATTTCACCGGTGTGTGTGGCTCACGGGACTCAGTTCCCAGCTCTGCAATCTCTGAAACAATTTCACAAATATTCACTGCAAACAAGCAAAATGCGTCACCCGGTCCGAGTGGAACTGATGCATCTGGCACATTTTAAGATCGTGTTACCCGTCATTTCCATCCTTAAAAATGAGCTTAGTTGCCTGAGCAGTTTAACGTGCCACCAGAGGTCAGCTTCTGAGTAGCCCATTAGCTAGGACCTCTCTAATGCCAAGTGGCACCTCGATTTCTGAGTGAGCCAAAGTGAGACCATTCACTCGCAATCTGAGCACAGCATTGCAGGTCACCAGCCAGCACTATGGACCATGTGCACAAGGGATTTGGTTCTGCAGTCAGGCAACATGACGATGGCTAATAACAAAACATCATACAGCACCACAGAGGAAGCACCAAAGATTGCATTAAAAATGTCTGAGATTTCACAGCCGATTTTAAGTAACACGGGAAGCTCCTTCACTGCCGGTGACACTGGCAGTTAGCCGACATATACACAACTACAGGAACTAGTGCAAAACTATTTAGAAACAGATATAGGCCACAGAGCGCAGGTAAAATGCTGCATGTTGAGAAGTTTCTTCTTTTAAGACCAAGCCTCAGCAAAAATGCCGCCCACCCATCCGGGCCGACGCAGAGAACAGGATGAGATGCACCTGTGATTTTGTAACATCAGGAAAACATTTCGTCTGGATCAGGTCTGAACAAATGGAAGTAGACAAAAACTACTTGAAACAATGCACATTAAATTCTTAGTGCAATTGGTAGTTTTCTGAATGACTAAATGAATGATCTAAATAAAGATGCACTCAGTTATGAAGCTAAGGAGGAAACGGCCAAAAAAGCTAAATATTTGCAGGCTAATACGCCAGAGAGAATTTACAATAAAAACAAAATCAGATCACTTTCTAATGAATTTGAGATGTAGCCTGCGAAGGTACTCATGCATGCTAAACGTGGGCGTTTACTGAACCTCTTTGTTGCTGGTGAACCATTAAAAACATTGTAAACAGACACCAGCAGTGAAAAGAGAAGGAAGTTTGAAACGGAAAATTACATAAAGCATTTCTTATACCCCACTCCAATTCAAGTAGGACATGAAAATGGATAGGAAATAGAAAAAACCAGAGCCGCACACAACCAGGGCAAAATACACACTCTGATCATATCCTGCCTGCAGACCACCTGCAAGGGCAGCTGTCCAGCATTTACAAAAAGACAAAAACGTGTCCCGATGCACTGAGAAGAAAAATACGCTTTCCAAGGGATGACTCAAACATGCTAGAAATAAATATACTGGATATTAGGGGAACGGTGTTCAGTGCACTGGCGCCAATTAACGCTGAAACCTTGATGTAAGGCGACTTGGTGTGTGAGATAAATGTATGCATCCATACGACGTGACTTCCGTACTATTAATCAGACAGATCGCTCCAAAGATATCATCCTGCATGGTGTCAGCGATCCCGACGTCGCTCTGCGGACAAACACGGGCACAGGCGACGTTCTGGTTTATCATCTTAATGTATAAAGCATTTAAATGTAACAGACGCGTGCGGACATCGGGGAAACCACAGAGTACACTGAGATATGATCTCGGTGTTCAAGGGGAAACACACAGGCTTAATAGTGCGGAACAGTGAGTCTGTAAGTACTGCAAGAAGCCAGGGCTTGGGTACACAGACTAACGACAGGTGATCAACATCCCTATGTCCGTCAGACTGTACCGAGCCTGTCGAGAGAGGAATGAATCAGCGCCGCTGACACGTGTGGATGTGGAGCCGCCAATTGAGATGCCGCCGCCGCCGCCGTCGCCGCGACCTTGCGGAAACGACACCGGGAGCCGAAACGCCAGATAGTACCTCAGAAACTGGGAGTACCGCGGATCACCCTGCAGCGAGAAGGTGCCTGGAGGTAACAGCCCGCCGGCCCGTCCGACACCAACCCGACACGAACAACAAAGCGCTTTTTGGGGGGGCGGGGGTAAAAAAAAAGGAAGCCATGAACCGCACTACCCACCAACTTAACGCAGATCCGGGTATTAGGGAACAAGCTGGCGATCCCGGCGTCCTGAACGCCGCTGCCCGCACATTCCCGTCGTCGTGATGTTCGCGCCGAGTCTGATGTCCCTGTACGAGCCGAAGAAGAGGAAGGAAGAAGCGCAGAAGCAGAGACAGACGCCGCTTTGGAGAGCGCTGTCCGATCACATCACAGCGCGCGCGTCACCGCTCGCTCGCTCTCTCGCTCGCTCGCTCGCACTCACGCTCGCGCATCAACGGAACCGACTGCTATTGGACCGCTAACGCCGAGGCGAAAAAATAAGAAGCGTCGCATACAAACTCTGGAGGGGGGGGAGTCGCCTCGGAGAAGTCGATTGGCTCTTAGTGGTTGGTGGGGAGGAGCCAAACCGTGCGGATACGATGCTTTTTAAAGACACAGACAGGCCGGCACTGCGTAAAGACGCTTCTCGTAAAGGGACAATTGGAGAATGGTTTGTTTTTCGTTCAGTTGTGTCTGATAAAGAAGTTAGAAAACGCCTTGCGGGGCAGCACGGTGGTGCAGGAGATGGCACTGTTCTCTCACACTGGGAGCAGGGTTCGAGTTTCTGCCATGTCTGTGGACTTTGCATGTTCTCCCCGTGTCGTCCTGGGATTGCCTCCCAGTACTTCGGTTTCACCCCACAGTCCAACAGCATGCTGAGTTTCCTAATTGCCCATAGGTGTGTGTGTGTGTTGTGTGCATGTGGTGGGTTGGTGCCCCATCCATCCATTTTCCAACCCGCTTATTCTACTGGGGGTCCGGAGCAACAGACACGGAACAACCCTAGACAGGGGGCCAGCCCATCACAGGGCACACTCACACACCAGTCACTCACACATGCACAACTTTGGGCAATTTAGGAACTCCAATCAGCCTCAGCATGTCTTTGGACTGTGGGGGGGGAAACCGGAGTACCCGGAGGAAACCCCACGACGACACGGGGAGAACATGCAAACTCCATACACATGTGACCCAGGCGGAGACTCGAACCCAGGTCCCAGAAGTGTGAGGCAACAGTGCTAACCACCACATTGCCTGGGTTGGTGCCCCATCCTGGATTATTCCCTATACCTTGCACCCGTGATGCCCGGGATAGGCTCCCTCGACCATGAATAGGACAAGTGGTTTCAGAAAATGGTTGGATAGAATCAATGTCGCAGATGACATTTTAATCATACTTAAAGGAAAACGTTACCTTAGCCCTTTACCATAAAACGTTTAATTTAATTTAGCATAGGCCAAATTCTTTTAGGCCTATATAGCCTTATCTCAATCATTGTATAACTATAATTATTTTTCATTCTTTTTTTCATTTATTACTTTTTTATTCTTGTGCATGTATGTAAAGCGACTATGGGTATGAGAAAAGCGGGATATAAATTGAGTGTAGTAGTAGTTGTTGTAGTAGTAGTAGCATAGATTTGCTGTGTAATTTTAAAGCAATAAGATTCTATGATTGCCATTCATCTCTTTTTATATGGGATAGTCCAAATAAGGAAATGAAATGCTGTAACTATTACTGACCCTTATATGAGATCAATAAGCACACTAAGTCTACACAGTGGTGAGAAAAACGATGGCACTCTGTTTTAGCTATAAACAGAGTGCAGGGGGATGCATTTAAAGGCATCCCCTTGCATCTTTGGATCAGGTGATTATATCATAAAATGCTTTTGATAGTACACACAATGGACCAAAACATACTGTCTGAGCAAGTGCAATTTATGTAGTATCAAAAGCCAGAACTTAAAGGAGGTGCAATTCATGGCAGATGTGCTGTTGTAAATGCACCCTCTCTGGATCTTTCTCTCAGGTTATCATATCATAAAATGTTTTTGATAATACACACGTGGAGCAAGATCATTATCCCAGGAAATTTAATAGATTCAATTTCAGTGCAGCTAGTTTTGAAAGGGGTGCGTACTATTATGCATAAAATGCATCCCACTCCCGCATCTTACTGTTAGTTGATCTTCTCATAAAATGCTTTTCATAAATGCACACAGTGGACAGTTACTAAGCAAGTTTTTTAAAAGGTATACAAGTAAGCTGCCGGGAAATGCACCCCCAGCGCACTACAGTGATATCGTATTTATCATAACTATGTAGTTCGTTCAGTGTGTTGATTGTGATTCATGACAGAATAAAATGAGAAAAGGGAAATTCATCTCCTAGCAGGTAGGTGACATAAAAAACATCTTTTCGCTATTTCAGATTATTGTACAAAAAATTCTCTTAAATATGGAGAAAAATAAATCAGGTTACTAAATGTGTATAAGAAATCATATTGTGTAATTTTATTCGTGTTGGTGAATAAAGCCAAGGACCACCTGGGTCATAGACTAGTAAACGAATGAGTTTCGACCTAGTTTAGACTAGTAATTAAATAAGATGTTCTCGTCTCATCGTTTACATGTAATGGCATATTTTATCATTACCATATGGGTATTACATGCATGTTTCGCGATGTGAAAGAGTGATATACTTCTTTAGAATGTGCAAAGATAATTTCCTATTTCTGTAGTTCATTTAAACGGACAGAAAAAAGCTGTGCGCGCTCCCGACATGGGATGCGTTTCACGGCAACGATGCGGAATCTGGCATAACACCGGCGTAAAATACTAGTTTTCGGATGGCGCCCTATGAAGTTGTGTAGCCGAAATGTGCTGCTATTTTGAACCCCGTTTTTGATATCTGACTCATTCGTGCTTCATGGGCAAGGCAAGTGGCCGTTCGGCGTGGTGCTGGGCTGTACGGGGGGATTAAGTGGATTCCTGCCGGATTGCCGCGTTGTCCCCCCGCCCAGGGCTGCAGTCACAGAGCGGCGCGATGCCCGACCGTGGTTCCCATCAACTCATTATTTCCATTGTATCGTGAAAGCCCATGGCTATCAATCGAAGTTAGATTATCAGGTACATCAAGCTGTGGAAGGGAAGTACATTTTTTAGATTTTTCTTTTTGCGCAACCTGTACAACATGTTTTTTCCTTTCACACGTAATGCGAGTATACCAGTCAGGCGAACTATGCAAACAGCAGCAATCTTTCTAGCATGTTTTTCTGAACTCTGTTCTCGGCAGCTGCTTCTGCATAGTTATGCCACACCCGATGAAGATAATAACAATTCAAAAAAGTTATGGACTGAACAACCAAACTCTAAATCAACCTATTTCAATGCAGTTTTTGATTCACCACAACGCTCTTCCGAAATGTAACAGGAGAAACATTTACATGTGAGTATTTAAGCGCATATTTATGATACAGCCACGAGGATCTCTTACACGCTTTGGTCCGAAAATGGTTTAGTTTATAAAGTAAAAAGGGGCGGTTTACCAGACGTTTCGGGTTTCAAATTTTTATTTGTCGCATAAGCCTACACAATTTTACTCTGTACAATGTGCAGTAAAATGCGCAGTTACCTAAACCTCAGATTGTGAAAAGAGGATTTATGTTTGTATAAGAAACACAACATAACGTATTAACAACTATTGAGTAATAATTCAGGATGACTTTGCTCTGCTGCTGTACAGGAGATAGATTTCATTAAAAGGTCTAATAGGCCTAAGTAGACGGGGCACAGGCGAGAAAGACTGCAGTGGGATCAACATCTTATATCACACAGCCGCCTTTGACCGTCATCGGCCTGTTTCACAAAGCAGGATTACTTGCTTAGCCAGATAACTTGCCAGATTTAAGGTAGTCTGGGCTAAATGTAAG
>JAODJW010000036.1:11750957-11767077 GCA_026777045.1 Hyperopisus bebe | reverse complement strand
TAGATATATGATTTAGGGCAGATGGAAACACGAGCCCCCCCCCCCTCCCCCAGACTGCACAAGCGTTGCCATTGTGTGTGTGTGTGTGTGTGTGTGTGTGTGTGTGTCTCGTCCTGGGGTCCTCCACCACCCTCCCACAGGACATCTGGCCAGAGGGAGATGCAGAAGCGAGCCTCTCACCAGCTGGATCTCCACGGCCGTCAGCGGCCGGTGGTTCAGGAGTTGCAGCTTCTCA
Source organism: Hyperopisus bebe (assembly GCA_026777045.1). Lineage (NCBI taxonomy): Eukaryota > Metazoa > Chordata > Actinopteri > Osteoglossiformes > Mormyridae > Hyperopisus > Hyperopisus bebe. Next base: position 11,766,842 of record JAODJW010000036.1, on the reverse strand, counting down.
GCCCTAGGAGAGAGAAAGAGAGAGAGAGAGAGAGAACACTGCATTTCTGGGAAGCCAGAGAACCTTCCAGAAAAGGCACAGAATCGGGTGGCACAGCAGCGTGCATCTGCACCCCCACACCAACAGGCCAACACCCCTGGTGATGAAGCACACCCAACACAAGCTGAATGTCATAACATTACAAGCCCCCTCTATTCAGGCACATTCTTTTACAAGCGCAGCCAATATACACAGGCAGACATGAGCAGAGTGCAACCCAGCGTAGAGAAGAAACCTAGGGGAAGCCTGAGCCTCGGGCCCTTCCTGTGGACAAGGAAAGGGACACTTGTGGCACCCCCTAGTGTCAGGGCAACCAGTACCACCCTACACACTAACACTCATCACAAACTGGAGGACATCCAACTCAAAACAAACTCAATGTCATTACTCTGGGAGGCCCTCCAGCCCGATTTACTGCATGGACACCGGCCATAAATTTTAATCTCATTAATGCAGAAAGAGAACGACGACACGTATTCTGCTAATAAAAAGTTCACTTGTTTGATAATCTTCCCAACTTTAAATAGAATGCTTGCACATTTTATTCGCGGTTTAATCATTCTAGCAACTGTCAGTTTATCACTATAATTGCTTTGAAGACACAAATACAAGACAATTAGAAACTGTTCTATAATTGTAATAAATATAGTACAACAAATACCATATACACAACATTAACACCTATTGGGAAAACATGGTCTTTAGCCAATATATGTGGTTTAACAAATGAAGAAAAAAAAAAAAATTAAGCAATGCATTCAATCAACAACTTACTGAAGACAGACCTGTTACTTCTACAGCAAATTAAAAAATGAAATAAATGTTTTGCTCTCGCATGCTTGCCAACACGCTACCAAACGGTGACTGCGGAGAGTCACCCCAGCGTGACAAACACTGCGGCAGTAACTCCACGACTGGTTGCGCAGGGCGCTCAGAGCCCCTGTAAAAACCAAACATTGTTGTGATTTTTCACGTAGTTTTCAAATGGCTTCTGGCCTGAAGCATGTGGCAGAGACCCAAGAGAAACAGCAGGCGTATGTGCGGCCCCAACAGCCCTTACTTTGTGAGCTTGTGTGGCAGCATGGCACTGAGGAAATCCTTCACTACTTCAGGACTTTGACGGCTGCAGGGGGTCTTGGCCAGGTACTTCATTGTCTGTTAAGGGATGGTTAAGGAAGTGTTGGTTATACTCGACGCCGGCAACCTTACGTCCACCAGGGACAGTGCGAGAAATTGCCTTGGTCAGCTCCTTCGTTGCTGGTCTTGTTTTTATGAGGTTATGGTCTGAAATGTTTTACACTTGCTACTCCTAAGAGGTACCAAAGACAAACGTCAATGACGTGTATGTTTGAGTACATAAATTATATTTTTTTATTGTTAATTCTGTAATACTGCTGCAGCACTCTCTATATTCTACCCACTGCACCACTTCATACTGCTACTGTGCTCTGCCACGCTTTACTTTGCTACATCATGCTAAATTTTCTGTTATACGTTGTTAGATATCTTGTAGCAGTTAGTATTTTGTACTTAGCATTACGGCTGCATGATACTGGAAAAATGTCAAATATCATGATGCGATTTTTAAATATTGCAATATTTATAAGACAAAAATAAATTTCTCCCACAAACCTGTCTATGACTGATGTACACAGCAAGGATGAAAATGATTATGATTGGTTCAAAGAGCACATGCAGAGCTCATGCAGAAGTAGTGACAGTAAGCTCTAAATTGGTTTTTTAACATATAGTAGATCAGCGGTGTCAAACTCCAGTCCTGGAGGGCCGGAGCCCTGCACAGGGAAGGAGCTAAGCTACACAGGTCTCTGGCCCCCCATGACTGGAGTTTGACACCCCTGTACTAGATAATACAGAAACGGAACAATCATTAGAATTGCAGTTTTGTTTCCTATGACAGAGTATAAATGTTTTAGCAAAACTTAAAACCCATGTGCTTAGCAAATTTAATCACCAGCAAAACTGTACAAAAAAAATAATGCTGCTTATGAAAATATACCATGGTGTACAGAATGAAGGTATGCGACAACATTTCAGATCAGCTGACTATTGCATTCTTCTAGAGGTGCAACGATTATTCGACATTGTCGACAAAAATCGACAAAAATAGTCCTCGACGTATTTGATTGTAGGTAATTGTTGCCAGATTTTTAAACGGAGTGAGACGTTTTCCTTCCTTTCTACCCGTGCAATACTACCGCTTTCCAATAGACTGCACCAATACACCACACTGGTGAGATTCGCTCTTTCACAATAGCATTCAGCGACAGGTAGAAGAATAGCGGCCACAAATCAGGCATCATCGCGTATTAGACGCTCTAAAGTCTGGGACACATGGATTAAAGTTTTCCGTCGCTATGACGGATTTCCGTCAACTGATTGCACTAAAGGTTAATAATGAGATTTATGTAGATCCGAAGGAAAAAAATGGGGGGGCTGGAAAGGCTGTATTTCTTTTGTCTAATTACGATTTAATTATTATTCATAAAAATAAACATTATGGTTTTGGCAGTTTGCTTAAACACTGACGGCTGCGGAGTGACCTACAGGCTGCAAGGTATTCCATTCAAGTCGAACAATAACCTCACAGCTAAATAGAAGCCATTTTATAATTGTGCAATTTATAATCCGAATAGTCGACTAATCGTTTCAATAGTCGATGACTTAATAGTCGTTAGTTGCAGCCCTACATTCCTCACGATATGAGAATTGCATGCGAATGACCTGCGATGACGCCCAGGATACATGTGACGGCTATGATGCATAAGTGAACACGTTGCAATCTAGTACACACACAGACTGGTCTGCTTCCAGCCCAAGTAGCGAGCCGGCTGTCAGCCCTCCGCCCCCGGGCCCCCACTCACCTCATACATGATGGTGTTGAGGTTCTGCTGTCCGCTGCTGTGTTTGCTCTTGCCGCTCTCTTTCCGCTGCTCCTTCAGGTCGGCCAGGAGCTGGTACACCTGTGAGCAGGAGCATATTAGTGTGCAAAGCAAGAAACGCCGTCATCTGGGCTTTTGAAGAACTCACTCGGTGCATACCTCATAATTGCTGAGTAGAGCAGCATTGGCATCCTTCCTGAAAGACAATCAGGGTGGCATCAGGACAAGCGGGCACTGTGCCGTTCAAGCGCGTCCATCTGTAAGCAGGCGTGGCTTACGAGATGCAGCCTACAATCAAACTGCTCTTTCCTAGACAGGACCGCTGAGCAACACAGAAATATCGCCCTTACATGAATGCTGCAATGTTCCTGTCCCTTTACCCACAAGTGTTTGGACTCAGCATTGGTTTCACTCATAGGCTGTATAATTCTGAGGGTGTTGCAGTATGAAACTGTGCTACAATAGAGCTTTAGGGCCCAGAGGTAACTTCTGGCTGGCAAATTCCAAACCCAGAAAAAGCCTGAGCAGCCTTATCCTCAGCTCAGTGCCAAAAGATGCTCAGAAAGCACCTCCCAGGACACTTACCCGCCAGCTGAATTCAATGCAAATGTGTTACCTTGCAAATGCATACACAAGTTTCCAATTCATGCTTCAGAGAAAACTCTATTGGGGTCTCAAACCCAACTGAACCAATACTGTTTTATGGGCAATTTGAGCCATACAGAGCACCAAATCCTGGGAGCCAGGGACAAATCACTTTGGTCTCATTTGCACTGAGATTATTTTGGGCTGTATTTTAAACACCACATACCCTGCTGCCTATTATGAAAGAAAGACAAACATTTATGGAAAACGTGACCCATTTAACAGTTTATACATAGTTTGGCCTGTCATCGATGTACTAAATGACCCGTTATTGTTATAAAATAATCATTGCGTCATCGAGGCCAGTTTGCCACCAAAGTTGCGACGCCTCCTAGAGGTCAATGTCCCTCATCTCTTTTTAGTAGCGTCATAAATACATTAGAGAAAACAAAGCAAACAAAACCAAGCACGGCGTGTTACATTAAACTAACAACGACTAAAATAAAACTTGTTTATTTATCATTACAGACTAAAAACTGTTACTACCTCAACGCAGCTAATTAAAATATTAAATCCACGCAGATCGCCTGTACGTGCTAAATACTGGTGAAATTAAAGGTTACCATTCATTATCTGAATGATCCATTATGCAAAAAATGTTTCACAACTAACTGTACAGAAGATAACGCAGAACAAAATGCTTTTAATTAAGTACCAGATTAAGTATAAATAAAACGGTACCGGCTACAGTACGACGAGGGGAGCTGCGGCTACCGAATAATGCAACGTAAACCGCCAATAAACGCACAAACCACACGTAAATGTCGTCTTTAATCCTGAATAACTAAATGATATGTATATGTTTAAAACTAAATAATTCCCAGCATACAACAGAGAAGCTAATCTGGCTATATCGTTAATGCTGGTCAACCACTCAGCCATGAAGTTGTACACTACTCCCAAACAGCGGCCGCTCGGCAGAGAGAGGCCAGCGCACAGTTGCCCAGGGGCGGCCCTCAGCGCGCAGCAGAGCCGCTAGCGGGGATCTCGAACTTACACCTCCATCCGGAAGCCTCTCCACTCCACTCGGTCCGTCACTCTTTATCTTCCGGAGGCGCATAAGCGCTTCTCGGGAGTTTATAGTTCCTACGGTATTTCATACGTCACTGTGCGTTTTTTCAACACGCTTATTATTAAATAAGTTTAATGAACTACAATAACATGCTTCACCTTTTATGAGCCGCGATACGTATGCTAACCAAGTGAAAGGCAAATGCCTGCTTTGTGGGACAGAAAACTATAAAAGCTTTTTCAAGGTTATTGTAATTTCTGTAAACCTGCTGTCACGACTGTCCCTTTAACATAGGGGTCATATGAAAATCTGGCAATTTCGAGCTGTGGCGCTACATACTGAATTATGATTCATTGCGGAAATAAACAGGTACTCGCAAGGAGACTGCTGTCCTAGCTCTTCCTTGGATACATCCACATGCAGAAAGTACAGATAATCCTACCGAGCTTCTGATATTCTCTAGTCGTGTCTTTGTTATAAACAGCTTGAACAATGTTTTACTGCCCACCAACGAGACACAAAATTGACTGCATTGTCTAATGGCCATGAATTTTGTTGAAGTTTCATTACCTTTGATTTGGCTTTGAGACGAAAGGTGGAGGGTTACAGTACAGACTTCCCTGTGCTCTTTGGGTTTGTGTATTCGCTCTGTATGTATTTACCCTGGGCAGACACCATGGAGCTGGAAGCAAGGCTGCATGGATGCTCCCTCAGAGCCCCCCCCCCAAAAAAACCTTGTCTGTTGCCAGGAGATATTTCTCATTTTTTGAGAGAGGAATCATGATGTGGGGTGAGCTCCTCTAATAGTAGGAAGTTCATTTTGAAATGTGATACAGACCAATTAGATTGTTTGTATGCCGAAAGTCTCAAACTGAGGAGTCCTCATACGCAGTCCCTGTCCGGGGGGTGTGCTCCACCTCAATGGCCGTTGCTGGGAGAAGCCCCACCTTCCCACGGCTACACCACAAACAAATAGGTAATGAAAATGGACGAGTGGATCTATACAAATCAATTTGCCAGCATGTAAGCGTATGTGTCTGTATGGACGTGCGCTTTAGTGATGCAGACAGCCATCCTTACAAATGCATTTATACCACAGCATCCATCTATGGATTGATTTTCTCACTTAGCTGGAAGCAATAACGAACTACGGGGGATGTGATCCCAGCCTTTCCGCTAATACACAGATGCTGTTTGTCTTACTCGAGTTGGAACGGTTATGAAAGTAATTTGTATCTCTATGATACCACTTTTAGCTTCTCTTTTTTGATGAGCTGCATCTACCTTCGTGTTAATTACTGGCTTCAATAAAAGCGTGAAGGCCAAACGACGGCAGAGCCAAACGAACTTTACTCAGAAAGAAGGAGTGAGGGTGAACATTATAGATAAAATGGCTCTAAAAATGTTACAGACCTCTGCCCTAGCCCATTAGAGATTAGAGAGCGCAGTTTTTTGATTCACACACCCACTGATTTGTTTGTCACATTGCATCGTAAAGGACTAGTGCTGCCACCTGGAGGAAGGATGGGAAGTGAGCTTAGATTGGGCCACACGCAGCATTACAGTGAAAAGCAGTTGTAACCAGGGGAGTTTCTAGCCATTGAAAAGATCAGGGGCTAAGTCAAGTTTACCTGGGGCTTGTTTTTGAGGGAAGATTGACATGTGGCTTAAATACTCGGGGCTCAGCTTAGAATACTCTGGGCTATAGCCATACCCATGCCTGTAACCAAGATGTTCAGCATTACAAAGATCAGCTTAATGCTTAGCTAAGGTGTTGATAAGGCTAATAACTGTCAAGGAGAACCAAAGCCTTCCTGCTGTGTTCTCAGAGCACATTTTGATAGTGACATCTAGCAGAGTGATGTAATACATTGCCCCCTGTTGGCATGGCTGGGAACAGCATCGTCAGGCAAATTTAGCAGCTTAAAGACTGATTTTTACTTCTGTGTAGCATCCATGCCTTCGGTGTGGCATAGGTTCTAAACAGAAGTATCAGCCCTAAGGCTTTAGATCTCTTGACAGTTGGGGGGTTGCTGTATGCCATGTAAAATCAGTTCCACACCTGTTACTCCTGAAGATAAACACAAACCTCCATCCCGCCTTTTCTGTTTGCTTGTTGTTCTGCCCCCCCCCCCCACCCAATGCAAAAAGACATTCTTCTGTTGAAGTTATCCTTCTTAATAATGAATGGAATGAATTGATTTTATGTTTCTAACCCCTCAGAGTGGACATTCAACAGACGGTTATCTGTCACAGATGCTCTCTCTGTTTGAGAGGGAAATCCCTTCCAGTCACACAGGGCCCCAGCCAGACAGTTGGGGGGGGGTGGGGTTTGGAGCCCATGCTGAGGGGAATACAGTGACCGTCTGGTTTAACCACCTCCTGCTGGTCACTTCCCTACCGATTCTCATTGGGGGAGTCATCCTGTCTAGCCTCCTTCCAGCCCCTGTATGCGGAAAGACACTGGGCAAACAGCAGTTTGTATTTTAATAATAATAATAATAATAATAATAATAATAATAATAAATCCTTTATTGTCCCCATGGGGAAATTCTTTTTTACGCCTCTCTCAACTTGCTCTTTGTAGAGTAAGTTGTCCAGGAAGGGCAGAGTTACCATCTGTGCTATTTATTGGATTGCAAAACAACACTCATGGTGGAAGGATTTTTTCTAAACAAATTCAATGACTGGGTTCAGCAGCTGTTCTTCATTTAGATGTGTCCTGGGGGGGGGGGGGGGGGGGAGAAACATTCCAAAGTGAGAAAGAACCCTATGCTCTCATGTGCTTTTTCAGCTCAGCATGAACATGGAAAAATGACAGCGAACTGTGCCTGGCATTGAACACTTGGGGGAGTCTCACAGCCTGGGGCTTGTAGTTTGACCCCCAAATGTATGACTATGTTGACTTATTAACTGAAATGAAAAAATGAAATTGAATGAAATTTAGTATTTTTTTCTTGTACAAAAGCCATAGTTAACAAGCTAAGCAGCACATAGAGGAGGTCATTGCGCATAACCAACATGTGACGTAATGGCTGGCATGTGACCGCTGCCCCCTGCTGTCTGTGCTCTGCATAACACAGTCGACTCGCTCTGAGGTCATTATCAGACAGGATGGCAGCAGCACAGAAACACAGTCTTATGAGTTGCAGGTCACAGCTCCGGGGCCAATGGTGGACCAGCCCAAAAGCTTCATGTAACCACCTTCTTACCTTAAAAAGGATGACCAGCAAGGCGACTAATAGCCCCAGAGCCAGAATGGATGATAGCGCCCCCCACAGGATGGGGGCCCTGGCGCAGCTGCATAGCCATGTCTGTAAGCAGCACCTGGCCTGGCGCAAACGGCTGTGGGACAGTGGTGGGTACCGGGCCTTGTTGAAGCTCTCCATTGTGAGTGATGTTACATAACAGGCACGCAGGTGACTCAGCTGGTCGTAAGTGTGCCTGCCGTGGTACCGGCCCATGCCGCTCTGGCCTGCAGGAGATGGGGACTCCAGTCAGCTCGGCCTGGTTAGCCTGGCTCAGTTAGCTTAGCTTGGTCCGTTCGGCCTGCCTGCCCTGAAGCTGCACTAATTGCACACTCAGAGTGACATGACCCCAGTCTTACCGACACCCCCAAAAGGTAGGGAGCTCAAAGTATAGTGCATCATGACATCATTCACAGTAACCCCTCCGCTGGACGTCTCAGCCAGCACTTTCTTTATCACCTGGGGGGGGGGAGTGACAAAGAGAACTTGGGAGAGTAAATCTGGCCCTTCATCTGCTTGGCGCCATTTCTGTTTTTTTTTTCTTTCTGGAATCTCACCTTCTTGCTGGAGGAGAAGACATAGATGGCCAGAGGCTTCTCCCGGTCGTTCATGAAGCGGATGGCGTCATCCACCCCGTTGACACTGACGAGGGCCAGCAGGGGCCCGAACACCTCCTCCTGCATCAGCCGGCAGCTGGGGTCCACGTCCCTCAGGATTGTGGGAGCTGGACAGCACACAGACTGTAAGCGCTGTGATTCCAAAGCAGAGGATGCCGAGCAGGATAACGCCATCGCTGCAAATATTACAGCCTGCAAGGTTGCTGGAGGTCAGGAAAATTCAGCACATATAGAGGCATGTTGCAGGGACTTGATTTCATGGTTGCCAAGGATTTAGCAGACACAGCTCTCAGGACACCACATGCAAAAGAAGTCTGTTTGATGTCTTTGAAGGACAAAAAGTGCTTTGAATTGAAAATGTAACATAATAATGTTGATGATGATGGAAACCATACCGATATAGAGCTCCGATCTGTCACTTTGTCCCCCCAGTGCGACACTGCAGTCGTCCATCAAAGTAATCAGGCGATCAAAGTGGCGCTCACTGACAATGCGACCATAGTCCGGGGAAGTCCGAGGGTCATCACCATAGAATTCCTGCGTGATCGCGTATGACCGTGAGTGACACGTAAAGCAGTGCCACATAAAATCAAGCTTGTTTGGCCAATCATGCACACACAAACGCACAGAGATGATAACGTCATTGTGATCATTACCGGCTCTTGGCTGATTTGCTGCCATGCGACTTTGTAACCGAGGCAATCCGCCTGGTACGGTACCTGCAGAGTGCGTTGCATCTCCTGCAGCAGCCGGTCCTGGATGGCAGGCTCACACAGCACATAGTCAGGCGCGATGCACGTCTGCCCGCAGTTGGTGAACTTGCCCCAGGTGATGCGGCTACGGGTGTGAGCACACATACCCAGAAAGGGCATGAAGTCAGACTTGAGACATCCTGGCGTGCCCCCCCCCCCCGACCCTGTCAGTAAGCGCCTCACCGGCAGGCCACAGCCAGGTCGCAGTCCTTGTCCACGTAGCAGGGGCTCTTCCCCCCCAGCTCCAGTGTGACGGGGCTCAGATGCCGGGCGGCCGCCTCCATCACCAGCTTTCCCACCGTGCTGCTCCCCGTGTAGAAGATGTGGTCAAAACGCTGCCTCAGCAGCTCCTGGGTCTCCGAAGCGCCGCCCGTCACCACAGGGTACAGCTCCTGAGAGATAGATAAAGATCCAGTTTTGATATTATCATGATTATCAGAATTGCAAAGACTAAGATGGGAGATGAATGTAAGTGACCTTGTCTAGATACTGAGGAAGGAGCTCCTTCAATAGGTTGGCAGAGTGTTGGCTGATCTCTGATGGCTTCACCACAGCGGCATTACCTGTTGAACAGAGAGGAGAAGACCACCAGGGTGAGTATGAAAACTGTCGATTTAAGAAACGGCCAAGATGGAGAAGGTGGTGTACCTGCTGCAATGGCACCCACAAGGGGCTTCAGGGTGAGGGCCCAGGGGTAGTTCCAAGCCCCAATGATGAGCACCACCCCTAGGGGTTCGGGCTGGACGTAAACATCCACCGTCATACTCAGGAGGTTCTTCTGAACGGGCCTGGGGGCAGCCCATTCTGACAGCTTGTCCAAAGCCAAAGCGATCTCAGTCTCCACACCAATCAGCTCAAAGAGCTGCCCATTAAAGTGGCTCTGTGACGAATAAAGAATGAACAAAGATACACACGCTCCGTAACTGGCCGTGCAGTAATCTCCATCCTTCCAGGCAGGAGAATTTGATTGGCTCATGAATCCTTCAGAAACCAGTAGCCCTCACCTTATTGAGGTCTTGTTTGAGTGCAGCAGAAATGGCTGCCTCCTGTTCTGAGAGCAGTCTACGCAGAGCCCGCAGCTGCTGCAGCCGGAACTGCAGGGGCCGTGACCTCCCAGTCTGGTATGCAGCCCTGGTGCGATCAACCACCTCGATCTCCATGGATGACACTGATGAAGCCTACAAGGAAGGTCAGGTCAGGACAGGTCAGGTTGGGGAGCATGGAATGATACAGCATGTTGCTGCACCCACCACATGACAAAACCTCTCAGGATTCTGGTTGGTGACCTCCCAGGCGCTCCAGTCCCACCCTCAGGAAAGGTTGTCTGTCAAACCAGTGGTTCTCAAGGATTCTTCGAAGAGACACAGTACCAAAGGAGTCCATGTCTAAAGTCTTGGACCATCCTCCTCTTGCAAGGATATCAGGAGCCACACACCCCTTTCCAGCGACCTCATGACCCCCCATGCTCTCCCAGTCTGTCTGCTGTCTTAATAGGAATAGTCACCATAGACATGAATCTCAGTGTCAAGGTAAGTGAACCTCCCTGTTGACATTCTCTCTGCAGAGATGCCGTTAAAAGGAAGTTAAATATTCCATAAAATCAGTGACATGAATAGTAAACTTTGTCCCACACCTCTAACTCGGGGAAAGAGGGTTTTCCTGAAACTGTATTATCTCTTTTTGAGTAAATATGAGCATGAAAAAACACTGAATTGTGATTAGAAGATGAAATTTTCATTTAATGTTTAATGTTGAATTAAACGATTAACTCTTGTTACGTTTGAGTTAAGTTGTCTTTGATGACAACTTATTTTTGTCATTTTAAAAGTTCACTAAAAACATGTATAATTTTTTATCCAAGTTAAAGAAACCAAAATTATTTTAACGTGAGATCATGACGCGCTTTTATTATCAGAGCGAGCACGTAAATACCTGTGATAGCGTAACAAATAAGTAAAAAGAAGACCAAATAATTTCCGATTTATTTCCCAATGTCCTAAATTTACAATATGCTTGCACCCATTGTATAGAATGTTAAATACGACGTGCATGCTTTCCGTAGTAAACTGAAATTATTTGCAAGAAAGCGAATATATCTTGCCGTTTCCATTGCGCACACACAAACTCCTCGATAGTTTTCAGTTCATAGAGACTCACCGTCCAGCTGCAAGCGGCCTCTCCGATGCCTGATAACTAAGGGGGAGGTTAAAGTCGCGATGGGAGGCGACAAGACACGACAGCCTCCAATCAATTGTGGGAAAATAAGGACATAATAATACCTTTAATCTTGAATATTTAGCTCAAAAGCAATGCAGATCATTCATTCAAGAATATTTTATGGGTTCCACTGAAATGAAGGTAGATGATTAAGAAAAAGATCTCGGTATGTACGTTGATGCTTCCGTGTCCCACTCTCGCCAGTGTGGGGAAGCAATAAAAAAGGCCAATAGGATGTTGGATTATAATCTCTAGGTGCGCAGAGTTTAAGTCAAGGGAGGTCATGTTACATTTATATAATTCCTTGGTAAGACCCCACCTAGAATGTTGTGTGCAGGTTTGGTCACCATACCTTAAGAAGGACATTGCTGCAACGGAGGGCTACAAGAATGATTCATGGTCTTAGAGGGGTGTCTTATGAGGAGAGGTTAGCTGAGCTAAATCTGTTTAGCCTTGAGCAAAGGAGACTAAGGGGGGACATGATCCAGGTATATAAGATTGTAACAGGTTTGGATGCTGTTCAGCCAAATGGCTATTTCAATATTAGTTTAAATACTAGACCTTGATCGTGGCCATAAGTGGAATTTAGCGGGAGAACATTTTAAAACTAATTTAAGGAAGCACTTCTTTACACAGCCTGTAGTTACAGTATGGAATAGTCTTTCCTGCTAGTGTAGCAGAAGCTAAAATCCTGGGTTCCTTTAAATCAGAGCTAGATAAGATTTTAACAACTCTGAGCTATTAGTTAAGTTCTCCCCAATGAGCTTGATGGGCCGAATGGCCTCCTCTCGTTTGTAATTTTCTTATGTTCAAGAACGTACGAGGCTAGTGTAAAAATATAAGCCATGGCAGATTTGTAAAGCAAAGGCAGCATTTAGAGTGCAAATACATACCATGCACAGGAAGAACAAACACAAAGTATCATTTATAGAAACTTTATTAGGCATTTTTGAACCAAGTCATAACAAAAAAATCCGTATTAAACAAAGCATTTTGCATCGAAGAATGCATTTGAATACAACAGATAATAACCATTACAACGATGACAATGACCTTGGGACTGGCAACTATCTGTGGAAAAGTACTGTCAGGGATTGTCTACGTCATAACTTCAGGGGCAATCTACTCAACCATTAGTCTGAATATAACAAAGGCCAGCCATTACTTTTCGTTTTGATAATATATGTAATAATTATATTACAGAAACTTTAAAAGCATAGCCGTGAATCGAACTGTACCGTCCCGTTACTATAAGAATAAAGGGGTTCAGCAGTTTTAGCTGTTCTGTTCTGACTCGGGGAGTCTATGTTTTGTTACGCTATCATTTGCGCTAAAATCACATTCGCCCGGCTGCAAATGTTTCGGGACGCGCTGTAGTTTGTTTCAACTGTTTTCTCCTCCACTCTTATTATAATCTGAATGTAGTGTACCCCAGTTAGAGTTAAAGGCAGTGCATGTCAAGCAGATCTGCTTTATTGGAGCAGGTTAAATGACGACCTTATGAGTGGGGGGGAGGAGGAGTTGCTCCCTAGAAGTTTTGCCTAGGACTGCTGAAAAGCTATCGTTGGCCCCTTGGACAAGGACCCCTAGTTATTTAACTATGTACAGCAGGGGTCTCCAACTCCGGTCCTGGAGAGCTACCGTCCAGTAGGATTTCTATCATACCCGGCTTCTGATGAGCCACACCTGTTCTCAGGTAAATACCAGGAACAGGAGTGGCTCATCAGAAGCCAAGTGGGACGGAAAACCTAGTGGATAGTAGCTCTCCAGGACTGGAGTTGGAGACCCCTGATGTGAGAACAACACATGCTGTACATTTTCAGCTCTCATGATCTGCTTAAAGGCAGTGCTGGGTCCATCTTTCATTGCCTCAAGCCCCTTCTAGGCTCACAGGGTCCGGGTTCGATCCAGATGTTAGACCCCGTCCACCGCCTCTTACTTGATGAACCTCTGAAAAACAGAAAAAGCCCAAATATTAGAAGGTGAATCTGCACAGAAAAAAGCGACTGGCGACCTGGGAATGCATGAGGTGGCTTTGGGCAGGCAGGGAGCCCCCCCACCAGCGAAGGCCCCCAGGTAGGATGACACTCATCAAAGGCACAGATCGAGAGAGAAGTTAAGCTCCACTGATTAAGGACATTAACTTCAAAGTCAAGCCCCTCTGACAAGCTCGCATTGTCCTTTGGACAGGAAACACTCCTGATTTCCTCCAAGCTCAGGCAGGAATGGAAGTGAGATTCAATCACGATTTATCACATCTCTAATAAAACGGAAGTGCTTCTTGGGGAAAAACAAGTATATTTGGCATTTCAATTAAGAACTTCTTCATTAGATTGCTAAAGATGGAAAGGGGTAGAGATCAGCCATTTTAAGGGGCAAAACAAGAGTGATCCCTGATACTGACAGAGACATGCAATAATGCCCATCTGAGCACTTGTGCAAACAACATTAGCCTTGTGTAGACAGTGAAGCAGACAGTGAAGCAGACAGTGAAGCACACCTGAGTACACTTCATTGAGCAACGGGCCAGCTACCTGCTCGTTTTGCATCCCTTCACCTGGAAGATGACACCATATGATTAAGGGCCATTTTCTCGACCGCGGTCCAGGTGACGACGGCAGCCTGATCGCACTCATGGCTGGGTTTCTGTGGGAGATGGGCGGCCACCCCCCAACCCCAGCCCCCTCACCTTATACATGAAGGCGGCCAGCATGCCGAGCAGAGCGAACAGCACCAGCTGGCGGAGGCGACCCAGCCGGACGTGGGTCAGCAGCAGGACACGGGCCCAGCGCAGCCTCTCGGCCGTGTGCGGGGGGTACCGCATCTTGTTGACCACCTCCATGCTCAGGGTCTTGATGAGGCAGCTGCGGAGGTTGCTCAGCTGGTCGAAAGTGCACTTGCCATGGTACCGGCCCATCCCACTGTGCCCTGGACACCATGAGGAACGTGTCACACGTCACACGGCTGGGCACAGTTCAGCCTTCTGATTTTATGATTAAGTCTGGTAATGTTTCTCCAATGGAAGCGGAAAATTGCCGACTACAATACAGATAACGGAATAAAAATACAAATTACTTGAAGGTCAACATTCTGAATTTGAGGGGGGCTTACAATATGTGATTTTATCCACTCATACGCATACTGACGCTTAGGGTCCTTCGCACTGAATGTGTATAAACATATAAAATGGAGGAGGGACCTTCAGTCTTTGTGGGGCCTGAACTTGACAGCCTTTATCTTAGTGCCCTGAAGTGTCATGTTGTGGGCAACAGGGAGGGTGACTCACCCACGCCTCCGAAGGGCAATGCGCTGACAGTGTAGTGCACCAGGCAGTCGTTGGCCAGGACTCCACCACTGGAGGTCTCTGCAATCATCTGCTTAATGACCTGGGGGGAGGTGGGGATGGAGCATGGGGGTGGAGTCAGCGGGAGGTAGTGGGTGGAGCCAGGGGGAGATAGTGGGTGGAGTCAGCGGGAGCAAAGCCACAGGAGACTCGGCACCACCACAGCGTCATCTCAAACTAGAGGTCAACAGCATTCAGGTCGGCTTTGGATTAAAGTGTTAACTCGGCATCTTTTCAATCCTCTCTTCCTTGTTACCTTGTTGCTGGAGGAGAAAATGTAGAGGACGAGGGGTTTCTCGCGGCTGTTGATGAAGCGGATGGCCTCGTCCGGCCCACTGACCGGCAGGATCGGCAGAACTGGGCCAAATATTTCCTCCTGCATGACTTTGGCTTCTGGTTTCACATCCCTCAGAACTGTAGGTGCTGTGGGGGGGGCATCATGCAGACGGGGGTGGTTTGTATTCAGGCCCGAATAGAGGAAAGATGAAAAGAATCAACATTAGAGATGGAAGAAAGAAAGACAGTTTTTGTCCAGGATGAGTGTCTGACATGGTGGAAGCTGAGAGGAGTGACCAATAGCAGGAAGCCAATAGCAGGAAGCCGGGTGATGGTGATTGGCGGCATCAGGGGGAGGGGCCACGCACCGATGTAGCACTGCGATTCGTCGCTGTCGCCGCCGATGGCCACCATGCTGCCCTCCAGCAGCGCCGTCACCCTCTTAAAGTGGCGCCGATTGATGATCCGTCCATAATCCGGGAACGACTTTGGGTCGTCCGTGTAGAATTCCTGTCAGCAGAACACGGAATTCCCATTGGCCCGTTCCCTGATAGCGAGCCCCAGCCCCCATGCCCCTGGTCATATGCGAGAGCTGCCCCCCCCCCCCAACATCGTCATCAGCACGCACCTTGATGCATCTCCGCATTTCCTGCAGCAGCCGGTCCTGGATGGCAGCCTCACACAGCACATAGTCAGGCGCGATGCACGTCTGCCCGCAGTTGGTGAACTTGCCCCAGGTGATGCGGCTACAGGTGTGAGCACACATACCCAGAAAGGGCATGAAGTCAGACTTGAGACATCCTGGCGTGCCCCCCCCCCCCCCCCCCCCGCCAGAA
>JAODJW010000036.1:11715046-11731460 GCA_026777045.1 Hyperopisus bebe | reverse complement strand
AAAACAAGAACACCGTTATTCCAGGGGACACATAATAATCACAGGAGATTACCTGCACATCATAGAGCGCGACGATGTTCTCATGCTGAAGTTCCTAAAAGGAGAAACAAATCTTACTGGTGAAACCCATAATGTCAACATATCCGAGGTTCAAAATTAAAATATTCGGCTCTCTGGCTCAGCTGAACGCACCTTTAGAATTTTAATCTCCTTGCCCAGCAGGATCTGAGACTTTGACAGATTTTTCTTGTTAATGCTCTTGATTGCCACCTCCCAGTCAGTCTTCTGCATTGGGGGATGGGGGAGACAGGACAGAGGAATTAATGGACTGCATATAAGGAAGACAGAAGCACGCTAGCTTTATGACCGGGATAAACTCAGCAGCCACAATGTCACCAAAGCAATGACCATACAGTGACATGCTCATCTCTTTCTACCTTGAGGCAATTTCCATCACAATACACATAAGTACAACACTGCAGAAATGGAAGAAACCATGTCCCACGGCGATGGGGCACTGTGTCACTGGCAGACTGACACAGGTTTAGTGCGATTGTGCCAGGCGACGCCCCATTCAGCGACAGACGCACCACACACGCCGCCCATAATCCCACACTCAGCAAAACAGAAACATCACGTCATACCGCATGATACTAATTCTGCACACCATCTAACCACGCCATTCAGTGAGGCTTGACGCTTGCCCACATGACAGATGGACATTAGTAAGCTTCAGTTTAGCTCTAACATATAAACAGAAATGCTCAGCGAAATGCAGGCTGGCACCTTGAGAAAGGTGAGAGCTGTGGTTATGAATGATGGGGGGACGACACAGCCTCCATTCATATAACATACGCCAATGTCACGGCGCCGTAAGGCAACACCACGGCTTAAAGGACACGTACAGACAAGGAAAGGATTAAGAGGCAGATGACACCGCTCCAGAGGTGCGCGATGGCTCTGGCTATGGGCACCAGGGAGCGCCCCCATCATCCGAGGTGGAAATAACCCCGCCAATAAACGGAGCGCAGATGCAGGGGTTTATAAATACCCCGCATCACATGCTGGCCATGTTTTTCCGAGAGGAGGATAATGTCACACACGCGTTAGTGGCGATGGCCGCTTCCGCCCGTCTGCTTATTCGTAGAAACACGCGTGGCGAGCCTTATTATTAGGCACCGAGACGTTCACTACCAACGGCACAGACGTTACAGATACTCATGCAGAGCTTCAATACGTTCCTATGAGAGCCCTCTCTGCACATCCACAGCGATGCATCTGTACACAGCCCTGCAGGACGGGCGACTCCAAATGAATCATACGCCGCACTATGGGTGATTGGGTGCTGTGCACCTGTGCTATAAATATCAAACACACCTACGAGGAAAAAAAGGCGAACTGCAACATAATCAAACATAAGGCAAAACAAGCAGCGTGAGATAACCGTCCAGAGCAAAACAGAGATGAGAGGCCCCTGTAACAGGAGTCATGAGGGATGCCGATGAGTCCACTAAACGGCCCCGGCCGGATCTTTATGAATGAACGAGTGGCGTTAGGGGGACCTGCACAGGGTCATATCAGGAAGGTGGCTGTGTTTCTTAACAGAGATCACTTGGTCTTACACCGGTCCGGTCTAAATGAAACGTGCAAAAGGGATACTCACCTTCCTGTGGCGCCCCTTGAACACCACGGCAAAAGCTCCGTGACCAACCAGGTCCTTTCGGCTGTATTCAAAGTCCCCGACCGCTTCCATGTTCAGCGGCGCAGTCCGAGGTGTTGATATGAAATGTTTTCAATATGTGGCCAGAATTTGTTGTAGCTGTGAAGCGAACATCACTGACAAAAACTGAAATGCCTTTACGATGCAGCTACCTTCAGCAATGCGTCGTTATCTTAGTGCCATTTTAACTCCACCGTGCTAAATGAGGACATCAGTCAAGGTTTGTTTTATTCGGGCCAAAAATGCACAAAAAAAAAGATAATCATGCGATGCCATTCTCTCCGGTGCAGTATTATACCGTTTATTCCTTTTTGTTTGGATCCGAGTGTCACTGACGCCGTATCAAGCTCTGCAAGCTGCAACCGGCCACTACGCATGGCCGCTATTGGCACCAGGGGAAAGACGCGCCAGCTGTCATTATCCCCTGACCCACATCGGCGACTTGGTTTGCAGGTTGGTCGCCCTCGTCGAGCCCAAAAAGCAAAAGGCACTTCGAATAGATACGTCGGGGCTACATGGTGCCGTCGGCGGCGAAGCTGTCGCGCGGATCAGTGTCCGCGGCCTGGTGACAGCGCTCCGTCATCGAGAACGCGCTCATAATTACCCCGGCGCTTCAACCCGTAAGGCGGCCGAGGAGATACAGGTTTCAAAACACTGACCCAAAAATACAAAAACAAAAAATAAAGAGGCGGTGTCCTTCGCTCGCTACTACCTCTGGCCGTGCACGACTAATGTCGACCTAATTAGCTGTGTCATTTGAGGGCAGCTGCAGGACAGACAGCGAGCAAACCCGCCGTGACAATAAGAGTCCGCATTCAGCAGCCTGACCATCCCTGTCCACAGCCAGGATTCTATATCGCATAGTCTGGGTTTCTTCGTGCCCGCAGCCAGACAGCACCGCTACACAACACCGGTTTCGAACAGGCTCATATCCTCACAGACTCATAGGACATGTATGCTCTTCTCGGCGGTTAGCCGGCTAACAGAAACACTCGTAACTGTTCATGGGTTTCCTGTGGAGGGACGGGCGTATGCTCCTTTGTGGGTACGGTACACCAACAAATAGCCTTTTGCTAAATGTCACGGTGTACAAACCGTCCTAGTAACACAATCAAGACCGCTCGCCAGCCCACACAATAGCTATCAACTTCTTCAGCCTGCGTTGTAGAATATATATCACCGCAACACCCCGCGTTTCTTCGTCCGCCACAAAAGTTAGTCCGAGTAGCTAATGAATTACTATATCATAATTTTTGTCTTATCGACACAGATCTGTAACAGCTGAATGGATGATGTAACAGATCACTTAGTTGTACGTCGGCGCTGAAATTTCAGGTGAGTTATCTTTGCACGGGGTTTTAAATAACGACAAAAGAAAGTGAGTGGTATTCCTGAAACATTACGTAATGGCTTTTGACTGATCATCCCTTAATAGATGAGTGAGGTTACGCAAAACAACTTGCGTATCTTTTGCGTGAGCGTTTATGTTTAATGACTCGGTGTAATTTCGTCTTGTTTACTGACGTGAACTTGTGTAATTTTAATGAGGCCATGTATCTTTTTTTCTTCCAAAAATGTTAATGAGCTCTGATAACCCCGGCTACACCCATACACGCGATTTAATTTCACTTCAGAATCTTCTATAGAAAATAACAACTAATTATCATGGATAATGCATTGTGACTTATACCACAACTAAAATATTCGGCCACCAACAGCTTATCTTGGACACGGTCAGCACTGGACATCAAGATAACTATAGAAGAAACTCTCACGACGCTGAGAAAACATGTATTCGACACAGGCAGAGCCCAGGCATGGACGAATGGATCACTATCCCACCCCACATGTACGTGTTTTAAAATATAATAGTATATGAACGTTTTATTCGCATTATACGCGCAATGTAAAAAATATTACCATTAAACTCGGTGTGGATAATTTGTAGTGTGTGACAAACCCTAACATATTTTTAATTCAGACCGCTCACCATGCCTGATCAGAAGGCTCTCAGGATACCACATGACTCTAGTCATCCACCCTCTAAGCTTTTATCAGATTACCGTCTAGATGGCATACAGTCACGGACTACCAGGCTGTGGTTTTTACACACAGGCCATTAGACTACTCCAGTACTGTATAATATTTCCAGTCACTGTTGCTAGTCTACTCGTGACTATTATATTTGCACTAAATACTGAGTCTGTAACATAGACTATTGCACTTGTCATTTTATTACGTTGATAGCCACCTGGTCTTTCTCATTGTTTTTACAAGATCTGTTTTAATTAATCCTGGGTTATTCCCTTACTCATTTTACTTTTTTTTTTTTACTAGTTTTTCTTTCCCCCCTCTCCCCAATTACATTCCTGTGTTTTGTATTGTGATTGTATGTGCAATTATTTGAACCTCACCACAAGCATTTCATTGGACGGATGTCTCTTCCATACTATGCATATGACAAATAAAGACTGTGACTTTTAATTTTAATCAAACAAATTAATTTGCCTTTTCTGCAGATGGATAATTGCTGAAATAGTTAGGTACCTTGATGAGGGAACAAGAGCTAGATTTAAGCCTATGCTACCTTTTCAGATCGTAACTTTAATCTAACACTGGCTGGTTCAAAAATCTGATATTTAATCTGTCATTAAAAAACTGTAAGACCCTATGAACAACACACAGCAATTCAAAATTTAAATTCGCAACATTTGCGCCCTCTGGTGGTGGTTAATGTTACGGTTTTTGCCGCCGCTAAATCAGAGAAATTGAAGAATTTTGCTGAGCTTTGCATTATTGTGATGTACATAAAGATATTAGACTTTTTAATAAATTAGCACTATAGCTGCTGAGTGCTTATTTCTGTTCTGCGAGCCTTTTTAAATACCAGCTGTAAGGCCGATTTCTTGAAATACAAGTGATACCAAGTCTTTTGAACGGATTCAATTTTCTTCACCTACCTTATAATTTAGTGGCAAATAGGAGTTTATGACATGACCGAGTTAATATATAGTATGAGCAGTGTTATCAGTGATTAGCAGGACGGTGTAAAGATGTCAGTATTATGTCCTACATAACTTCTATGCATATACTTCAATAAAAAAATCTTCCAGTATGGCTGTAATTTTTGGTTATTTGTAGTAAACTCGATTTAATGGAACGGTTTATGTTTGTGTGTATGTACAACAATCACAAACCTTAAATGAAAAAAAATATTTTATAATAGGAAGTTGCTGTGTATATCTTATTAATGAGCCCCATATTAATATTAGCTACTCCAATCGAAACTACATCTAATTTTACATCACGGTTTTATTTTGTGGTCATTTTTATTTTAGAAGTAGGCCTGTTTATGAAGCATTACAACGCACAAACGTCTTACGCTTTTGTTGAGCTACTTCTGTGTCACCATTGATTTCATTCACATTACAATTTTCTAACGTATGTTTTGTAAACCGTGTGAATTAGACAAACGTCCGAACTTCATAAAACGAGTTAAAGATTTAGATCTGCATACAGACCATCGTGCGGCAAAGCTCAGCGCTGTTTAGCGTTCGGTCATACTTGTTAAATAAAGTTACATGTTAACATCCGGGAATTTCTTTGTAGCGGCGCCCATTTACGTTTGCGTAGTAATATCCCGTATCCCTATCCGCAGAAAACGCTTACACGTAGCGGCAATCGTTTGTGAATACCGGCAGTACGAACATCGTGCGTTGCTCGATTTTGTCCGCCATTCTACGCAAGTAGCTAGCTCTGCGAAACGCTCATTTTTAGCAGCGATCCAGATTCAAGTGCGTTTAAGTAATGTTGTTGTGATTCTTCACGGAGAAAGGCAGTTTTAATACAGATCGGTTGCTGTGGTAAAGGAGGTGAGTTTGCAGTGAAGTTTCCAGGACGATGAACGCGCTAAATTCTCTAGCGGTGCTTCCTGACAACATGGCCTGTTGTATTGGCTAACTAGCAGCATGGTTACTATGCTTCAGATCACTTAATGACCGATTTGTTGTTTTTTGTTTGGCAGCCAAAAGTAATTCACTTTGGGTTAGGAGATCAGTTATTGCGACCTTAAATTTACTTTAATTGCCTTGTAAATAGCTATAGTTGGCAAACGCATCACGGTGGGTTAATCTGTACAGCGTCCGACTTTCTCTTTATTAGCAGGCTTATATATCTGTACGTTGCTAAGTTTTGATATCTGAGTACCCTGTGTGTTGCAGAATTTTGGATGTTTTCTCTAGCCCTGGTAGTTTCCCTCGGCGGCCATCCGGCTTTACAATGAACCGTCCTCTAGCGCCATTACCGTCTCATCTGAGCTGAACTGTAAATCGTTGCTTGGTTGTCCATCATGTTTTACGCCCTGCACTTTGCTGTCCTCTATTTTATATTCGGTTATTTCTCTCTTGCACGCTGTGCATTTTTTTCTGCTGTTGTAACTTTGTCCAGGCGGTCAGTGAGGTGATGTTTATTGCTGTTGACAATGCTGTATCTGTATTTTTTGTGGACAGTAAAGAAAACCTTTAAATGTTTGACTCGTCCTTGTGAAAACTTATATTTCTTTTGAAAAAATTAGAAAAAATTCTATTTGCATGTCTTTTGTACGGAAACAATGCGTCTCTGTGAGGAATCCCTGTGGTATTTGTTCACGTTTACTGTGATACTCCCCAGTGCTGCTGCCGGGATTGTGAAAAGTTTGTTCTTGCAGGTACAGCCACCATGGCAGCTGCATTCCCGTACAGACCTGTACCTGGAGCGATGCCTCCGGGAATTCCCCCAGGCATCCCTGCTGGGATTCCCACCCCAAGCCAGATGCCCGATTACATGTCTGAGGAGAAACTGCAAGAGAAAGGTGCGGTTTGATAAGTGCTGGGGAGGAGAGTGTAACCTGCAATTTTAATGACAGAAATTAGGTGATGAAAATGAAGCATGATTTAACAGTATTGCTACAAAAGTGAATGTTTTTAACGCTTGATTGTTGATGTTGGCTTTAGCTCGCAAATGGCAGCAGCTGCAGGCAAAGCGCTATTCAGAGAAGCGGAAGTTTGGCTTTGTGGATGCCCAGAAAGAAGACATGCCCCCCGAACATGTGCGCAAGATCATCAGGGACCATGGAGACATGACCAACAGGAAGTTCCGCCATGACAAAAGAGTTTATCTTGGGTAAGCAGCTCAGTCTCTATGGTTTATTATTGCATGTTGCTTTTTGCGCTGTGATTCTTGTAAAGGGTCATAAGATGGTATATATAGTATTGATGGTTTGTATGTATTCATGCAGTTTTCTTTTTTCTATTCCAGAGCTCTTAAATACATGCCCCACGCAGTCCTGAAGCTGCTGGAGAACATGCCAATGCCTTGGGAGCAGATCAGAGATGTTCCAGTGCTCTACCACATCACTGGAGCAATTTCCTTCGTCAATGAGATCCCATGGGTCATTGAGCCGGTCTACATTGCACAGTGGGGGTAGGGCCCCTTCATTTTTCAGCACAGATCTTCTGTAGAGCAAGATTCATGGCTGAAGGCAAAATGTGGACTGGTTGATGGAGACTTCTGCTCACCTTAGGTCCATGTGGATCATGATGCGCCGTGAGAAGAGAGACAGGCGACACTTCAAGCGAATGAGGTTCCCACCATTTGATGATGAGGAGCCTCCGCTGGATTATGCCGATAACATCCTGGATGTGGAACCTCTGGAGGCCATCCAGATGGAGCTAGACCCTGAGGAGGATGGTTCCGTGGTGGACTGGATGTACGAGCACCAGCCACTCAAAGACAATGCAAAGTGAGTTCACAGCACAGGCCCGAGAGACCTCCTTTCTCTCTCTGCTTATCTCCCTGCATCACCAGTGCTTCTATCTGTCAGGTTCGTGAACGGGACGACCTACCGGCGATGGCAGTTCTCCCTGCCCATGATGTCCACTCTCTACCGTCTGGCGAACCAGCTGTTGACCGATCTGGTTGATCGCAATTATTTCTACTTGTTTGACCTGAAAGCCTTCTTCACATCCAAGGCCCTCAACATGGCCATCCCAGGAGGCCCCAAATTTGAGCCTCTTGTCAGAGACATAAACTTGCAGTAAGTTTTGAGTTCTGTGATTTTTTTTTTTTATTTATTTTTTTTTATTTTTGGTCGTATGATTTCTGTAAATTCGTGCACCATTCTCAAACTTGTTTGGCTTTGTACAGGGATGAAGACTGGAATGAATTCAATGACATCAACAAGATCATCATCCGACAGCCAATAAGAACAGAGTACAAGATCGCATTCCCCTACCTGTACAACAACTTGCCGCACCATGTTCATCTGACCTGGTGAGCCACTTCGGTGTTATTGCACATTTTGCACAAAGAATTAAGCTTGCTGAAGGGGGAAACACCAATACAATGATATATTCCTCTCTCCCCCCCCCCCTGCTTCCTGCTTCAGGTATCACACTCCTAATGTTGTCTTCATCAAGACAGAAGATCCTGATTTGCCAGCCTTCTATTTTGATCCCCTGATTAACCCAATCTCCCACAGACATTCAGTCAAAGTAAGTGTTTTTTTATATATATATATATATACACACACACACGCTGCCTTGAGAGTAATTTGCTTAGAAGGATTTTTTTTCTAGAGCAATGTACCTGTACCTATTACCTGTTTTATTCTAGTTTCCACTGATGTCGTCTATCTTTTTCAGAGCCAGGAGCCACTTCCAGATGATGATGAGGAGTTTGAGCTCCCTGAGTATGTGGAGCCCTTCCTTAAGGACACGCCCCTTTACACTGACAACACAGCCAATGGCATCGCTCTGCTCTGGGCACCCCGCCCCTTCAACCTGAGGTCGGGAAGAACCCGGCGGGCAATTGACATCCCTCTCATTAAGAACTGGTTAGTATTTCCTCTATACAGCTTGCATTCTTTTTAGATAACATCCTTTGTGTGAGGTTTACAGTGACCCCAATGTATGTGAGTAATTATTTCTGTTCACTAGGTACCGTGAGCACTGTCCTGCTGGACAGCCTGTGAAGGTGCGGGTTTCCTACCAGAAGCTGCTGAAATACTATGTGCTTAATGCCCTCAAGCATAGACCACCAAAAGCTCAGAAGAAAAGGTTTGTGACTAGCTGCTCTACAAGATTGCAGTTGCGGTATTCTTTGGACAACCTGTGTGAATTTAAACCTTGTTGAAGTGAAATGAAGAATTTGTTTTGAGTTGCACTCGCTTCGTCTTTCGCCAGATACCTGTTCCGCTCCTTCAAGGCCACAAAGTTCTTCCAGTCGACAAAGCTGGACTGGGTGGAGGTGGGACTGCAGGTGTGCCGGCAGGGTTACAACATGCTGAACCTGCTCATCCACAGGAAGAACCTTAACTACCTCCACTTGGACTACAACTTCAACCTGAAGCCTGTGAAGACCCTCACAACAAAGGTCTGTAGCTCAAGGGCAGGAAGGCCTGAGCTCAGTGCTATTGTACGGCTCTGTTAATATCGGCTGCTTTGACGTGCTTGTTTCAGGAACGTAAGAAGTCTAGATTTGGGAACGCGTTCCATTTGTGTCGTGAGGTGCTCCGTCTCAGCAAGCTGGTGGTGGACAGCCATGTGCAGTACAGGCTGGGAAACGTCGATGCCTTCCAGGTGGGCTCTGGTCCGTTTTAGCTTCCACACCCTGCGATGGTGGGATTAGCGGCTAGGTAGACCTGGGTACTTCCTGTGAGCGGTGACTGTTGGGGTGTTTTAATCTGCCCCTCCTGCCCCTCCGTGTGCTGCAGCTGGCTGACGGTTTGCAGTACATCTTTGCCCACGTGGGACAGTTGACTGGAATGTACCGGTACAAATACAAGCTGATGCGGCAGATCCGCATGTGCAAGGACTTGAAGCATCTCATCTACTACCGCTTCAACACGGTGAGTCTGGCTGTTTGGTACCATTAACCCTAACCTTAACGCTTCAACACGGCGACTCTGGTCTCTTGGTTCCATTTTTGTCATTTTATTTATAAAACACCAGGCATGCTTTTGTTCTGGCTGGCTTGCTAAATGCTATATTTGAGCCTTCTGTAAAATTTCCCCAGGGGCCTGTGGGGAAAGGTCCGGGATGTGGATTCTGGGCTCCAGGCTGGAGAGTCTGGCTGTTCTTCATGCGGGGTATCACCCCGTTGCTTGAGAGGTGGCTGGGAAATCTGCTGGCCAGACAGTTTGAAGGTAATGGACCGAATATGCTGGAGAACCCTCTGGACATTTGTGGAGAGTTATTGCTTAGGCCAGTGTTTCCCAACCCAGTCCGCAGGGAACCTTGGACAGT
The DNA here is from genome assembly GCA_026777045.1 of Hyperopisus bebe. Lineage (NCBI taxonomy): Eukaryota > Metazoa > Chordata > Actinopteri > Osteoglossiformes > Mormyridae > Hyperopisus > Hyperopisus bebe. The sequence goes on along the minus strand of JAODJW010000036.1, from coordinate 11,721,458 downwards.
CCATGTTTTTGCTTCCTCTCAGCCCCTAGCACACCTGTACCAGGTATTCGGTGTTCCTGATTGGCTGGGAGCTGGGAGGGAGCAAAAATGTGGACTGTCTGGGGTTCCCTGAGGTCCTGGTTGGGAAACACTGACTTAGACGATGAATATAACTAATTGTTGGTCTAATCTTTGGTCAAAAACCGTGAAAGCGACATTTATTCACTTGCTCATACTCATAAGCCCATTTTAGACTTAGAGCTGCAGTTTGCTTGCACAGACCTGCCGGTCTTTGGGAGTCTCTCAGCACGATCGTGTCATTGATGCAGGTCGACACTCGAAGGGGGTTGCCAAGACCGTCACAAAGCAGCGCGTGGAGTCTCATTTTGACCTGGAACTGCGTGCAGCCGTCATGCATGACATCCTGGACATGATGCCTGAGGGCATCAAGCAGAACAAGGCCCGGACAATCCTGCAGCATCTGAGCGAATCCTGGAGATGCTGGAAGGCCAACATTCCATGGAAGGTCAGTCTACAAGGAGCTTTCATTGCCCATGCTTTTCCATGGAAAATTACACTGCCCGCATATTTGTGCTATTTAAAGGAAGGTAGGACTACAACTGACTTTTTAATATTTTTTTTCCCTACCATTCTACAGGTGCCAGGGCTTCCCACCCCCATTGAGAACATGATCCTGCGCTATGTCAAAGCGAAAGCTGATTGGTGGACCAACACGGCTCATTACAACCGGGAGCGAATCAGGCGTGGTGCCACGGTTGACAAGACCGTGTGCAAGAAGAACCTGGGCCGGCTGACTCGACTCTACCTGAAGGCTGAGCAGGAGAGACAGCACAACTACCTGAAGGTGAGCGTTACGTCCATGGTGCGTGTTATGGTGCACATTCAGGGTGCAGGGGTTGTGAGCTTGATTTCTTTGTGGTGTCTCTCCTCCAGGATGGTCCCTACATCACAGCAGAGGAGGCCGTGGCCATCTACACTACCACCGTGCACTGGCTGGAGAGCCGGCGCTTCTCGCCCATCCCCTTCCCTCCGCTCTCCTACAAGCACGACACCAAGCTGCTCATTCTGGCCCTGGAAAGGCTCAAGGAGGCCTACAGGTAGGCTGCTGTGTTCTGTAGGCGCTCCAATATGCATGGAGTTAATGGCAGCAATTCATTGACGTGAGTTTGCACCCGGGGTGGATTTGACGTGCGTGCAGCAGTGGATTGGATGTGGATTTTTTCCCCCCTTGTCTACAGCGTGAAGTCCAGGCTGAACCAGTCCCAGAGAGAGGAATTGGGCCTGATTGAGCAGGCCTATGACAACCCGCACGAGGCACTGTCCAGAATCAAGCGTCACCTCCTCACCCAGAGAGCCTTCAAAGAGGTGAGCCCAGAAGCTGTTTAGAAGGCCATCACTGCTGTTCATCTTAACCTGGAGCATGTGTCATGTGAATTTCACCTCTTCCCATAGGTCGGCATTGAGTTCATGGACCTGTACAGTCATCTGGTACCAGTATATGATGTGGAGCCCCTGGAGAAGATCACTGACGCGTACCTGGATCAGTACCTGTGGTACGAAGCCGACAAGCGCAGGCTCTTTCCCCCCTGGATCAAGCCAGCAGATACTGAACCTCCCCCACTGTTGGTGTACAAGTGGTGTCAAGGTGAGGTTTCAGTGGCATTGAATGTGGATTTTTATTAAAAGGCAAAAATTTCAAATGGTTTTTCTGTAGCAGGAATCAATAACTCTGGTTTATGAAAACCCAATGGCTAACAACTGACGTCCCGTGTTTGAAGGCTCTCGCTGTTTGCTCTTCCAGGAATCAACAACCTTCAGGATGTGTGGGAGACCGCGGAAGGAGAGTGCAACGTGATGCTGGAGTCGCGCTACGAGAAGATGTACGAGAAGATCGACTTGACGCTGCTGAACAGGCTGCTGCGTCTCATCGTGGATCACAACATCGCCGACTACATGACGGCCAAGAACAACGTGGTCATCAACTACAAGGTCGGCCACCGTCTGTTGTGGTCAACGGTAAGGTTGACTTTTGTTATGGAATTGTACTGAAATTTCTGGTTTCCACAGGACATGAACCACACCAACTCGTATGGGATCATCCGTGGACTGCAGTTCGCCTCCTTCATCGTGCAGTATTACGGGCTGGTGATGGACCTGCTGGTCCTGGGCCTCCACCGAGCCAGTGAAATGGCAGGCCCACCTCAGATGCCCAACGACTTCTTGAGCTTCCAAGACATTGCCACTGAGAGCGCCCATCCCATCCGCCTGTACTGCCGCTACATCGACCGCATCCACATTTTCTTCAGGTGACCGGATTTCCTCCCCAGAGGGGGCCCTTTGGGGCAGCCATATGACATGGTGAAGTCTAGAGTAGGCAGACTTCATTTGCTCACTGTTTGGTTCTACCTGCTGAGTGTTCCGGCATGTTTTTGGCAAATGTCCAGGTTTACTGCAGATGAAGCAAGAGACTTGATCCAGAGGTACCTCACTGAGCACCCAGACCCCAACAATGAAAACATTGTGGGTTACAACAACAAGAAGTGCTGGCCCCGGGATGCCAGGATGAGGTTGATGAAACACGACGTCAACCTGTGAGTGACGTCAACCTCTCCCCTCACTGCAAGTGTGAAATGGCTGCGTGTGTTCTGCTGAGGGATTAAGCATGCGGCCGTTTTCTCCAGGGGCCGTGCCGTCTTTTGGGACATCAAGAACCGACTGCCCCGCTCTGTGACCACCGTGCAGTGGGAAAACAGCTTTGTGTCAGTGTACAGCAAAGACAACCCCAACCTGCTCTTCAACATGTGTGGCTTCGAGTGCCGCATTTTGCCCAAGTGCCGCACCAGCTACGAAGAATTCACCCACAAGGATGGGGTGTGGAACCTGCAGAATGAGGTGGGGCTGGGCTGCTTTTGCTGCCAGATTTGGTTTATTTTAACACGTTAAGATTCTGCACATCATGACAAAGAGCAGATGGGGTTTATTTGCAGTTTGTTGATGGAGGTTTCCCTTTAACCACTGTGCTCCAGGTCACCAAAGAGCGAACAGCTCAGTGCTTCCTGCGTGTGGATGATGAGTCCATGCAGAGGTTCCACAACAGGGTTCGACAGATCCTGATGGCCTCAGGGTCCACCACCTTCACCAAGGTAGGTTTCTGCTTTCGGGACTTTCCTGAAATTGTATTGTTACATGTGCAATGGTTTGAGTTCTAAAGTTTTGGCGTTAACAGAACTTCCCTGCATCCAACAGATTGTGAACAAGTGGAACACTGCCCTGATTGGTCTGATGACCTACTTCCGTGAGGCTGTGGTCAACACACAAGAGCTCCTGGACCTGCTGGTCAAATGTGAGAACAAGATTCAGACACGTATCAAGATCGGTCTGAACTCCAAGATGCCGAGCCGTTTTCCTCCTGTGGTCTTCTACACGCCCAAAGAGCTGGGAGGACTTGGCATGTTGTCCATGGGCCATGTGCTCATCCCACAGTCGGATCTGAGGTAGCGTGGGCGTTGTGCGGCATACCCTCCTTCGTTCCTGTTACTGATACTTCTATAACGTAGTTTGGTAGATCCTCTGAAAGCTGCGGACTGGCCTGAATTGACTGACTCCTGCATGCTCTCCTATAGGTGGTCCAAGCAGACCGATGTGGGCATCACCCACTTCCGCTCAGGCATGAGCCACGAGGAGGACCAGCTGATCCCTAATCTCTATCGCTACATCCAGCCCTGGGAGAGCGAGTTCATCGACTCGCAGAGGGTCTGGGCCGAGTATGCCCTGAAGAGACAGGAGGCCATCGCACAGAACAGGTACCTGTCTCACTCCCCCCCCCCCCCCTTCCCCCGTACCTCCAGGAACAAAGAGTTTGCCTGTGACAGATTTAAAATCGGTGAAAGGTGAAAGTCAACAGTGCATCCTTTGCGGTACAGGCGTCTGACTCTTGAAGACTTGGAGGATTCGTGGGACAGAGGCATCCCGCGTATCAACACTCTGTTCCAGAAAGACCGGCACACTCTCGCCTATGACAAAGGCTGGAGGGTCCGGACTGACTTCAAGCAGTATCAGGTACGTGTGAAAGCCTCTAGTTCTGATACTAACTGAACCAGCCCCCTGTCCTGTGGGAACTGGCGTTTAATCCAGGTGTGATGTCTCCTCAGGTTTTGAAACAGAATCCTTTCTGGTGGACACACCAGAGGCACGACGGGAAACTTTGGAACCTGAACAACTACCGAACGGACATGATCCAGGCCCTGGGAGGGGTGGAGGGCATTCTGGAGCACACGCTCTTCAAGGGAACCTACTTCCCCACCTGGGAGGGTCTCTTCTGGTGAGCAACTTTGTTCTAGAATATTCCTTAGCCTGTGATCAAATGCATATTAAAATTCTGCTTTGAAACTGTCTGCAGTAGGAGTGTGTGTTTAGAGCATGACATAATTTGCCTATATATGAGTAAGGCGTTCCATGAGTCGGCTGAGCGCACCCCGGTTTTGCACCTTAGTGATGGCATGTTTCATGTCATACTCACCATTCCATTAACAGGGAAAAGGCCAGTGGTTTTGAGGAGTCTATGAAATGGAAGAAACTCACCAATGCACAGAGATCTGGTCTGAACCAGATTCCCAACAGACGATTCACGCTTTGGTGGTCGCCCACGATCAATAGGGCCAATGTAAGTCTCCAGTGAACCAGATCTAAATGTATTATTGTCAGTATCCTGTGTGTGTATGTGTGTGTTTGTTTATATTTGCCACATTGTGGTGCTCAAATGTCTCTACGGTGTGGTGAATGTTTTTAGCTTTTAGGGGCATTTTTCACGTCCCCACAATATAACCCTCAATCTTGTATTAAAAACCATCTGAGTGCAACTAATAGTTAAGTCTTTTGTTTTTAGGGTTATGCCCATAGAAATGGAGTGTCCCCACAATGATAGGAATATAGTGTGTGTGTGTGAGAGAGAGAGCAATCTTACCAACCCTTCTCTCCTTTCCAGGTGTATGTGGGTTTCCAGGTGCAGCTGGATCTTACCGGCATTTTCATGCATGGCAAAATCCCCACCCTGAAGATCTCCCTGATCCAGATCTTCAGAGCTCACTTGTGGCAGAAGATTCACGAGAGCATAGTCATGGATCTCTGCCAGGTACGGGGGCATCCATGCTTGGGTGGAGGGGGGCTTTTCGATAGGATGGCTTTATTGGAGAAGTGGCAGTAGCTTAGCTGGTTGTAATGACGTGTGTGTTTTCTATACAGGTGTTTGACCAAGAGCTAGATGCCCTGGAGATTGAGACTGTGCAGAAGGAAACCATCCATCCCAGGAAGTCCTACAAGATGAACTCCTCCTGCGCTGACATCCTGCTCTTCGCCTCCTACAAGTGGAATGTTTCCCGCCCATCTCTGCTTGCGGACTCGAAGTACGTCAGCAGAGGCTCTGCAGATCGCCAACGCGCCTCTGGCTTCCTGCCTGCCGGGTTTGTAGGTCCCACACATTCAGCAAGAGTCTTTGCTCTTTTGCAGGGATGTGATGGACAGCACCACCACCCAGAAGTACTGGATCGATATCCAGCTGCGATGGGGAGACTATGACTCTCATGACATCGAGAGATACGCCAGGGCCAAATTTCTGGACTACACCACCGACAACATGAGCATCTACCCATCACCCACAGGGGTCCTGATCGCCATTGACCTGGCCTACAACTTGCACAGGTGAGGTGTTGTATACAATGTGTTATAGGGTGTAAATCTGAAGCACCTTTTGGACTGTATATGCCGTTGAATCTAGGCATTTAATTTTCAGATTTGTTTAGTTATTTTATGCCAGGTTTGTGTAGAAAAAGCTACTGCTGTTGCTTGCTGTAGGTGTGGTGTGAATCTGGTAATCCTAATGGGTACAGTGCAGCTGCAACTTCTTCTAGATGTTTAGCTCTTCCTTGGATTTGGAACATTACCTTTTACTGAATGCTCTGTGAATAAAAGGCAGGAATAGATTCCCGGCCTTTGAGTTGTGAAATGGTTCCTCTGTCCTTTGGTTCAGCGCCTATGGAAACTGGTTCCCTGGAGCAAAGCCGCTGATTCAGCAAGCGATGGCGAAGATAATGAAGGCCAACCCCGCCTTGTACGTGCTCAGAGAGAGGATCCGGAAGGGTCTGCAGCTCTACTCTTCTGAGCCCACTGAGCCGTACCTCTCCTCCCAGAACTATGGAGAGCTTTTCTCCAACCAGATCATTTGGTTTGTGGATGACACCAATGTCTACAGAGTCACCATCCACAAGGTAAATACTGACAGTCCCTGAATAAACAGGATCATTCCAATGTAAATATTTAAACTAAAAAATAAACTTTTCTCGGGGGCGGCATGGTGGTGCAGTGGTTAGCACTGTTGCCTCACACCTCTGGGGCCTGGGTTCGAGTCTCCGCCTGG
>JAODJW010000036.1:11701706-11714946 GCA_026777045.1 Hyperopisus bebe | reverse complement strand
GAGGCTGATTGGAGTTCCTAAATTGCCCATAGGTGTGCATGTGTGAGTGACTGGTGTGTGAGTGTGCCCTGCGATGGTTGTTCCCTGCGAGGGTTGTTCCCTGCCTCGTGCCCATTGCTTCTGGGATAGGCTCTGGGCCCCCTGCGACCCAGTAGGATAAGCAGGTTGGAAAATGGATGGATGGATAAACTTTTCTCCAAACATTGGCTGTATTTGTTTCTTGATTTTTTTTTTTTTCTGCTCATAAATTGATTTCCTGAGTTGTCCTAAAGTTTCAATGGATTATCGTTTTTGTCTCTCATAGACCTTTGAGGGCAACTTGACCACGAAGCCAATCAATGGGGCCATTTTCATCTTCAACCCAAGGACTGGGCAGCTGTTCCTGAAGATCATTCACACGTCTGTCTGGGCTGGACAGAAGCGTCTGGGACAGGTATGAGAGTCTCGCTCTCCTGGAGGGTGTGGGAGTGGCAGGGGGGTGTGGGTTACCGTCTCTGCTGGAGCACTCTGGTGGTCGCATTAACACTCCCGCTCTGTGCCCACCTGCAGCTGGCTAAATGGAAAACCGCTGAGGAAGTGGCGGCCCTCATCCGCTCGCTGCCCGTAGAGGAGCAGCCCAAGCAGATCATCGTCACCAGGAAGGGAATGCTGGACCCGCTGGAGGTGAAGTAACCTTCATTGCACACTTTATGATTATTTGCCGCTGTGTTATATTGAGGGCCAAAGGTCCATGTTGGACGGAAGAGCGGTTGATGCGTGAGGTTGTGTTATTTTGTTGCTGCAATCAATTATTGAGTGCTGAGATTAAACAAATACTACCAGAATCTAAAGGACTTCTCTTACCTTGACACAGCCTCCCTGAGGAAAGTAATTTCCCAGTCATATGGTAGATGGTAAAAAGTACAGATTAACAGCCTTGCTTTTAAAAGGGGATTTCATGAAGTGTGGGAAGTCGATGGGCGCGGAGAATTTCCTGGCATTGACCTGAAGGCCTTGTGCTTTTCAGGTCCATTTGCTGGATTTCCCCAACATTGTCATCAAGGGTTCTGAGCTGCAGTTGCCCTTCCAAGCTTGTCTGAAGGTGGAGAAGTTCGGAGACCTCATCTTGAAAGCTACTGAGCCTCAGATGGTCCTTTTCAATCTCTACGATGACTGGCTGAAGACCATCTCCTCCTATACTGTAATCAGACATGATCTTACTCATTTTAGTTAGTTGACCTGTGGGTTGGAAATGTTTGCATGTCTTTGGTCAGAATCGCCTTGCTTATTGCTTGCTGACGATCCTCCGTTAGGCATTCTCCCGTCTCATCCTGATCCTGAGAGCCCTCCACGTGAACAACGACCGGGCCAAAGTGATCCTAAAGCCCGACAAGACTACCATCACAGAGCCTCACCATATCTGGCCTACTCTAACCGACGAAGAATGGATCAAGGTAGAAGTGCAGCTCAAAGATCTCATCCTGGCTGACTATGGCAAGAAGAACAAGTAAGTCTGACCTTTTATTGACAGTGCATCTTGGGAACATGGTATGTGTTTTGAGTGATGCTTCACAAACCCCACAGATGATGACTTTGGGCTTTATCTGCTCCCTTCACCCCCCAGTGTGAATGTAGCATCTCTGACCCAATCAGAGATCAGGGATATCATTCTGGGAATGGAGATCTCAGCTCCATCCCAGCAGCGTCAGCAGATTGCTGAGATCGAGAAGCAGACCAAAGAGCAGTCCCAGCTGACGGCCACGCAGACCCGCACCGTCAACAAGCACGGCGACGAGATCATCACCTCCACCACAAGCAATTACGAGACACAGACCTTCTCCTCCAAGACCGAATGGAGAGTGCGGTGAGTCAGATGTTAAGCCCTGGCTGTTGGTCCCCTGCAGCGTCACTTGTCATTAAACATGACCGGGTTCCTCTCGCAGGGCCATCTCGGCTGCAAACTTGCACTTGCGGACGAACCACATCTACGTGTCATCCGATGACATCAAGGAGACCGGTTACACGTACATTTTGCCCAAGAATGTGTTGAAGAAGTTCATCTGCATCTCTGACCTTCGTGCCCAGGTCTGTGTCGAGCTGTATATCATTTGGATGAAGTTCCTAAGCTTCCGCCATTTTGAGTTCTAAAACTTGGCTTTTGGTCTTGCCTGAAGGGCTGTACACACACCCTGTACTGTGTAGTCGATTTATTCTTCGTGCATCTGGTTGCAGATTGCAGGGTATCTGTATGGCACAAGCCCTCCAGATAATCCCCAGGTGAAAGAGATCCGCTGCATCGTCATGGTGCCTCAGTGGGGGACACACCAGACTGTCCACCTGCCAAACCAGCTGCCCCAGCATGAGTACCTCAAGGTGAATAGTCTGGCATGGATGTATCTGGGTATAAATTCTAGGGTGAAGGCATCTTTAAAGTACTTTGTTTGGATGCTTCTGTGACCCTCGCCTACGTCGGCTGTAGTTACTGGTGGCTCACGGACGCTTACCTCCCCAGGAAATGGAACCTCTTGGCTGGATCCACACCCAACCCAACGAGTCCCCGCAGCTGTCCCCACAAGATGTCACCACGCATGCCAAGGTCATGGCCGACAATCCCTCCTGGGATGGAGAGAAGACCATCATCATCACCTGCAGGTATGGCCATTTTGGTTATTAGTGATTTCTACAATAACCAGAAGATTCTACAATATGGCGTTTCCTGCTGAGGCCCAGCATACAGATGTGTGGCTATTCTGTCTGCTTTACATTCGTTTTCATTCCAGCTTCACCCCTGGTTCCTGCACCCTGACCGCCTACAAACTAACCCCCAGTGGGTACGAGTGGGGCAGGCAGAACACGGACAAGGGCAATAACCCCAAGGGGTACCTGCCCTCACATTACGAGAGGGTGCAGATGCTGCTGTCCGACCGCTTCCTTGGCTTCTTCATGGTACCTGCACAGGTGTCCTGGAACTACAACTTCATGGGTGAGGAACCTTTCCCATGAAGAGCATCAGCAGCAGTGCTCGGTTGTCTTGTATCAGGAGCCAAAGGACCCTGCGGGTTCTGCTCTGTTGTCTCACTGTAGCAGTGCTGCTTCCACTGTGATTGATTCTTTGTCTCCACAGGTGTTCGGCACGATCCTAATATGAAGTACGACCTGCAGCTCTCCAACCCCAAGGAGTTCTACCACGAGGTCCACCGACCTTCACACTTCCTGAACTTCGCCTCACTGCAGGAGGGCGAGATCTACAACGCGGACCGTGAAGACATGTACGCTTAATGCGGCTTCTGCTGTGGTGTGAGATTGACTCGAGGAGATGGAAACCTTGACAGACCAATTCAATGATGCTCTTAAGTTTGCTGCGGGAAATGAACCATCAGAACTTTGTGTCACTGTCTGTAGTGTTCCTGACTTGTAGCTTGGTAGCCTGTGTCGCTCCCTTGCAGGAACCCTGGCCTTTCTGGAAAACCTTTGTACTTCAGCATATTTTGTGTATATCATTTAGTCACTGTACTTTTCATTGGTGCCAGTGCAACTTTGTGTTTTGGTTGGAGTTTTTAAATATAGTCCTCTGGTCAGGTGGAAGTCCCACAGTAAAAATGCCATTATGTGTTTTACAAAAAAACTTTGATTCAGTGTTGGGTATACACTATGCTTTGAGTTTCAATAAAGACTTTTTTTAAGTATAGTTTGTGTGTGTTCAATGGATCAGTTCAAGATTAAATATAAATTTATGGGAGAGGGAACATGCCTTCGTGTAATATGACATTTTTGGTTTGGTTGTTTCAAAAAAGGCAGGTCTTCAATGTTTAGCAATGGCCTGGATTTCTGTAAAGAGTCTGGATGGGCTTAAGCTGTATTCCATGATAACTAAAATGTTTACTGGGCAAAAAAAGTGAAATTGCTTACCTGCATGGCAGGTAGTTGGTATTTTTATGTGATGCGATTTTCAGATGAACATAAATTAAGGTGCTATGGGTAACAGGCCAACAGTGCAATTAGGAGATGAAAAACAAGCAACATGGGTCGAAAAGGAAAAAGGTGCATAATGAAGGATCATTAGCTGCTGATGTTACTGTGTGTTACAGAATAAGTACTCAGTTTTATTAAGTACAACTGCTTGTTAACCTGTGGCTGCAATAAAACATTCAGCTTATAGACAAGCAGCATCTTTCACGGAACAGGATTTCTTGCTTAACCTGTGAGATTTAAGGTAGTCTGGGCTAGATGGACTTCATGTTTCTTCATTCACGTGTAACAGACAGCCTTAAATACAAGTTATCGGGCTAAGCAAAATCCTGCTTTGTGAAACTGCTCCTGCCCAAGGTCAGGACGTTTACTTACTGTTATGCTCAGCACTGGAATAGTCAAGATTCCAGATCTAAACGATTTTGAACACGGTGTGATTAGTTCCAGAAGAAGTGATTTCAGTTTCTCAAACAGCCACCATTCTGGCATTCTCACATACAGCACCATTTAAATTTGACAGAGATGGAGTTGCTATGGTTGAAAACGGGAGAGATTAGAGGAAGATGACCAGCCTCGTTAAAACTAACAGGAATATCACTAGTGGAAAAACGAAAGTTCAGTGCAAACGAGGTGTGCATAAATACGTCTCTGAACTTAGAACTTGAGTATCCATGAAGTGGATCCTATCCAGTATTAGCTGGTGTGTACAATCAAATGACTACTGAGCATAAATATGGATGGTACATATTTTTAATATCAAGTGTACCAACAAACATTGCTATTGCATGCAATTTTGATATTAAGTTATATTTCCAAATTAGGCTAGAATTATCTTTTTATAATCTAGAGTATATAATGTGATGAATAATCTAATAATACTAATCCTATGCATCTACCAACAAACATCCCAAACAACTTAACTGGATTTAGTGAATATACAGTGGCCGGAAACATAGGGGTTCAGAGCAAAAAGCTCTTCCGCCTGGCGCCGTGGCTTAGTTGGTTAAAGCGCCTGTCTAGTAAACAGGAGATCCTGGGTTCGAATCCCAGCGGTGCCTTTTATTAAATACAACTGTAAATATGAATTTAAAAAGTTTGCCGAATGTTGTGCCTCCAGTCTAGTTTGATTCGTCATTATACCAAAATACAAGGGATCGTATGTGCTGTGACCTTTCTCGAAAACCTTACATAGATAAACTTTCTAAGTAGGACAGACAAGGATAACCCATAACGAAAAAAAACACACATTTTCCATGACAAAACGCACCCGGCAGTCATTGGTTAGTAAAGACGTGGGAGTTTTCGGCGAAAAAACCCCTTCGGCTAGAGCTGGTCGCGAACCGGAGATTATGAAGTGTAGTGTGTACTGTACGTGACGTGTGGAGGAAGCTCTGACATAGCATCTGAAGCCTGGTTTGAAGCTTTCCCGGGCAGTTTCATTATGGCATGGACGCCAGCATGAAGGCTTCTCACCTCCCTAATTCGAAGAGAATGGGTGTCTCGTTTCCGAGCCTAAAATAAAAGCACATTGAGAGTGAGGCTGACATGTCCGCCGGGTAATCGCTGGGGCCCCCCATCTGCTTTCACTTGCTGTTCTGCTTACGTTAAGCAGCCAGAGAAACATGGAGCAGCAGGTCGGAGGAGGCAGCCTGGAGAAGAGTTTCAGCGCCTTGACGGTGGACGACGTCTACGACATCGCTAAGCTGATCGGTTCCGACGTGGAGAAGCTCATAGACAGCTTCGGGAAAGCTAGCGTGGAGGGCCTGGTGCGCAAGATCGTCAAAGTCTTGGAGTTTCTCGAGAGTTCCGTGGCCAAGAACCAGGTGAAGTGCAAGGAGGAAGAGCTTCTAAAAGCCTACGAGACGCTGCAGCTCCAGCAGCAGAAGCGGGCGGCGAAACCATGCGAGGGGGCGAAGGTACGAGCAGGAAAGCTAGAGTGAAGTTTCCCTGCCTTTATACCTCTGTGTCCCACTCCACAGGTCCAGAAACACCAGCGCTTCAGGGTATTACGCTGTGCGTTTAATCTCCACTCCATATTCAACTAGGAAATACTGACACTTTGTTTTAATATTCTTATACAGAACGTACAAATATACTGATAGCAAACATTTCATGGGAGGGTTGTAATACTCAGGTAGTACGAAGTGAGCTGGATTACCAACTACCGTAGCTATCTGTCTTTATATCTATAGTTTATTGCGTAACATAAGGTTATATAATATTATACTTATCCGTCCATGTGCATTTTTCTGTGACTCGGGTTGACCCAGATTAAAGTTTCGTATCCCGTTTTAAAGACAACTACAGTAATACGATCAGACATTTTAAACACTATATTGTCAGAATATGAAGCAATTAGCGGTGACGATCGTTACAGTCAGGGCTGTTTGGGGTATTTTTTCCACGAACATGTCCACCGGTTTCCCTTATCTCGTATCAAATACTTACATGTGCTTATTAAACAACTTCTATCCCACTACTCGATCGTAATACTACACGTCAGTGGAAAAGACGTTTTAATTGCAAGGTGGCTGGTTTAATCCTCATGCTTAATCACTCCATTACATGCGACGTGCACTTGTAAACAACACGGGAGTAATTCCGAGAATTAATCGCTTTAATGGCACATTGTGGAGTATTTATAGCATTTCCGTCGGTTAAGTAGTTGATCAGTTCGACTAAGTTGTGATATTATTCTGGAAAGCACTAAAAGTCGCTATATAAGCTCAGTCCTGTAATCGGAGTGGGGAGAAACTGGGTGACTGACTGCATGATCCGATCCAGAGGCTGGTCGCTCTCCCCAGCAGGACCTGGAGCAGGAGTTGCGGCGGACGTCAGAGGAGCTGAAGGCCCAGGTGTCGCTGCTGCAGGAGGAAAAACTGGAGCTTCTGGAGCAGCTCAAATGCAGCCAGTCCATGGGAGGTGGGAGGCTGGGACAGGGTTGAGGGAAGGCACGCTAACATGCTAATCATACAGGCACTAATATAACACCCAATTTCGTTAAGGACCCCCACCACAGCAGCTGTCTGGAAGGTCACAGTACATTAATCTTTTACACTGACTGACTAAATAGCTAGAACTAGTAGGTGGCAGGCTCTCATGCCTCCTGTGCCCCCCCATAGACCACACACAGAAACAGGAACGTGAGGTGATGCTGAAGCTGAAGGTTGTGGTGGACAGACAGCGCGACGAGATCCGGGCCAAGGCGCAGGAGACGGACCGGCTGTCTAGGGAGGCGGAGGCGGTGAGAAGATGCGTCGCATTCCTGACACCAACACAACCGCAGACATGCATGCGGGCACACACCCTGCCCTGCCCTTCAGTGGCTTATGCAGCATGTTTATTGCCATGGGGTTTTCCAGAACATTATGAGACCTACAGCTACTCTGCAATAACAATCATGTGCCCCCCCCCCCAGCTTAATCAGAGCCCCGCGTATGTCTTCCTAGCCCATGGAAAGTACGGGATGTGGCCTTGTGGCGGCGTGACTCTGTGTGCCTCGCTGTCGCCCCCTACCTCCCCACAGCTGCAGGAGCAGCTGGATCGCTTCATGAGGATGAATGCGGAGCTGCGGCACAAGCAGAGCGCTGCCCAGGCGCAGGTTCAGAGCGCCATGCAGCGGCGTGCTGACCTGGAGGCCGACCTGCACGAGAAGGAGAAGGAGGTCGAGAGGCTGGCGGCACAGTTGGCGGCGGCGGAGCAGCCGGTGGGGACTCTGTGTGTGTGTGTGTGTGTGTGTGTGTGTGTGTGTAGGGGCACACTGCCGCATGCCTTTATCGCATTCCAAGTTTTTTTTTTTACATTTCCTTAACTGCGAAAAGCAAGGGACACTTAACCGATATAAAACGATGGCATTTTTTTATGATGTATGAGGTTGTAGGATTTTAGGATCTTACAAATGGCAGCTAGATTAGATATCGAGTGGATATATCTTGAAGGGTTAAAGGCCAGCCAGTGGGTGTGTGATTTGTTGGTTTAAATGCATTTGCTTTTTTCATATGACAATAACATGCATACACTGTTTTTAACTAGGAAGGAGGCAGCATTTTTTAAAATATTCATTTTTTTGCCCCCTCCCCCCCATCAGGTAGGGTTAACAAAAACAGAGATTGATCTAACGGACAAGATCATCTTCGACCTCAAAGACCCGAACCGGCCCTGCTTCACCAAGCAGGAAGTGCGGGACATGATTTTTGAGAGGAACGAGCTGAAAGCCAACCTCTTCCTGGTGCAGGAGGAGTTGTCCTACTACCAGAGGTGACCTTGGTTGAGCTACAGTTTGGGGTTGGGAAGGGGGGCGCCGGAGCATCGGAAGGGAGGGGGTCAGCTGATCATCAGCATCTGCTGGTCCGGTAGGGAGATCCTGAACGACGAGCGGTGTCCGGGCTTCCTGCTGCATGCGGTGCGTTCCGCCATGAGGAAGCAGAGGAATGTCATCAAGGCTAAGATGCTGGGCACCACTGCGGAGGAATGCAGCAGGTACCCGGGAGGGGGTAGGGGAACAATCAGATGGTGGTGGAGGTAAACATCAGACGGTGGACAGGGCTGGTGGGGGAGAGATTAATATCAGTCAGCAGATGGGTTGACAGAGGAGAGATAAACATCAGATCAGATGGGGGAGGGGGTAGCAACATCAAATGGGGGGACATCATAAACTGTCGATTCCAGAAGGTACTTCAAGGGCTAACCTGTCCTGTTTCGTCTCTCCCTAGTGATGAGGAGGACAAGGAGCCCATGTTCAAGGGGAAGGAGACGCGGACGGACACGGACTGTGTGGATGGGCGACCCCCAGAGTCCCGCATCAGGAACCTGTGCGTGTTACTGCAGAGGATGGTTTTGTGATTCTGTGTGATTGTGAACCAGAGATGTGAGAGAATGTTTCTTTATCAGGGTAATTTCCAAAGTATAATCTACAATGCAGCCAGTGTCACGGCAAGGTCTTGGCTGCAGAGTTACTGCACAACTTACCAAATTACCCTGGATTTTAACTGTCTGTTTGACATGCAGATAATGACTGGCTTTTTTTTGTCGGTTTACTGCGGTGTTGCCGCGTCGTTGACTCCCGCCCCCCTCTGCTTATCATCCAGGTTTGGTTTCCTCACGCGCTCCAGTATTGGGCGGAGTCCCAATGAGCAGAATAAATCTTCATCCTGGGAGATCATTGGTTCAGACGAGACGGAACTGGCCAGTGAGGACAGGGCCTCAATGCCGGGGACGCCGCCCCACCCGCCGCCCCATTGAGCCTCCATTCAGCTGCCTCCATAAGGAGAGGAGCTCACGGAGCTGCAGTAGAGACCCGCCTCAGAGGTGCTGCCCCCCACTGGAGGCTCACAACACTGCCTCTAATAGCTAATTGGAATGTTATTTTTAAAACAGAAATTCCAATTTGGTTTTATAACTTTTTAACTATTTTAAACGTGGCATAAAAATATATATTGTAATATATATAAACTGTGTATGTTTGCTGAACGTGTTTAGTTTGATACACATGTGGCAAGTATTTATCAGGGTTCTGTAAGTTACCCAAAGACTTCTTCCTTACTTGGTAGTATTTTTGTGTACCAAAGAGGGAAAAACTTACCAGATGTAGTGTTCTGTCAGACAATCGTTTGTTTCGCCTCTCCATGAGATACCAAACGCATAATGAATGTCCTGCAGTCCGTGTACATTTGTTGTGATTTTTCAGTGCTTATCATTTCTTGTTAGTAGTCAGGAAAACGAATCAATTTTATTACGGGGATCTACCTGTATGGCATCGCCTGTGCTTTCGCTGTGTTTAATTCTGTAAGTGTGTATGGGTAGTTCTCAACTTTGCAAGCTAATCTGTTCCAAATTATCACTCGGTAATGGAGAACTCATAAAGCAGGAGGCATTTTCCCATAAAAATGTTATTAAAATGTCGACTTTGGGTCCAGCTGAAAAAATGCATCATAATGTTTTGCCAAATAAACAAAGGAAACAAACGTATTATTAGAAATAACATTTAATCAAAAGTATAGGCACATTTAAACAAAAAAAATCCTTGGAGGAAAAACACAAAACGCCCCATTGCTAAAACTTTAACATTCACAGTCAGTTTTGGTCGCCTTGATTTTCTGCAGATGGGGTGTTTTTTTCGTCATGTATCCCACTCTGAGCTGGGGGAGACGCTCACAAACTGTAAGTAAAATTAACCTGCTGTATCAACGGGATCAGGTTGTGTCATGAAACAAAGTGGTAAAAATCGGGCACCATCGTAAAATATGCCGTAAAGAGTGATGCTGCATGTGCAATTTCATGAAGCAAAGTTATCTGTTTTGTTGTACCACGAGCAGCATTTTTGGGCTTTTTGAGTTAGGTGCAAATTTAACATGACAAATTAAAAATGAAATTCTTATTTTTTCCACAGAAAACTCTTGTAAAGATATAAACTCATAAATTGGGAGCTCATAAAGCGAGAACTACCTGTGTACCTTAACCTGTCTTTCTGAATGCGTTACATTGTTGGGCATTTGGGCCCTTCACTGTTACTTTTAAAGGCGCTTGAGTTTAGCTCCGTAGTACATTTGTTTGAATTTCAAAAGCTGCCCTTTGACCATGTAAAATGTCGCCCTCTACAGTGATGGATGTTTTATGTCACATATCACCTACTTTTTTGGAATTTCCTTTGTAGGTGGGGTGGGGGGGTGGATTCTGATAGCACTTAGTACCTATTTTTAGTAAGAGATCAACTGCTGATGAGCCTTGACCTCCATAAATACTGTTGGTACTTCAGACTATTTTTATATAATTATGCAGTATTTTGTGTATATTTTTAATTTTTACTTTCATGTTCTTTTAAATTGGAAACCTTGTATGTTGTAAGACCAAAATAAACATGGGGACTGGACTATCAGCTTGTCTTGAGGTTTCTTTTTGGTGCTTCTTGTTTTCACGTTGAATGCCGGCTGTGGTGGTAATTCTCTCATTTCTCGTCTCCTCCCGTTCGTCCTCGGGGCACCGGAGCGCCACGCTCACCGTCAGCTTGGGAAGTTTGCATTTTTTTTAATGTTGACTCTTCCCAGAAGCTGCGCTCAGTGACCGTGCCTCTCGGTGAGCGAGCGGCTGATTGAATTGGAGGAAGTGGACCTCACTTCCCCAGGAAGCGTCCAGGGGAAGCCCTGCAGTTTGGAGGCACGACTCCTGACGGACAGATGCAGAGGAGACGCGGCCAGGGGAAGCGAGGGATCTGCCTGCCTTTTGTCCCGCAGCTGGAGACCGGTGCCCATCCTGGGAAGGGGCTCCTGAGCAACCGGTTTGGACTGGTTCTGCTGTGCTGGTGAAATGGGCCTTCGTGCAGCAGGCTTGGGTCTGCTCATATGCGTTTTGTCTTGTCGGTCCCAGAAGCTGGACCCAGATGGAAGGAATGTCTGCCTGTATCGAAGGTGTTCTTTTCTTCTTTTTCTTCTCACCCTCTTCTGCTGATGCGTACACACTGGCCTGGCCCCTGCCTTTTCGATAAACGGCCTGTTTCTGCTTTTTTTTTTGAGCAGTGACCCCACGTCGCCCGTCTGTTGTTCTGGCTGGAAGCAGGAAGGCAGCGAATGCCCGACACGTGAGTTCCGCTCGCCTCCCGCCGCCCGTTTCTCGCCACGTTTTTGCCCATGCCGTCCTGTGAGTTTCCCACCTTCCCACTGCCTCCCACCCACAGCTCTGTGCGAGGGTGAGGGTGCTTGTCAGCCCAGTGAGATCTGCGTGTACCCCAGCTTCTGTCGCTGTAAGGCCGGCTTCTACGGGGCCAGCTGCAGGACCCGTAAGTGATCACTGTCCACCCTGTGAATATGATGCCCTTATTTTTAAGCTCGTTATGACTGAGTTATACGCGCATACACATATCAAATCGCTCACTGGTGTCACCTGAGTGCTTGCTGGAGATTTTATAGACGCCCTTTTGGCCTCGACCCTGTTGCTGAAAAGAAAATGAAAGAGAGTAAAGCTGACTGCATTGAAATTGAGTCCAGAGTCATGGTTTGTGTGTGTTTGCAGTCGCCTCTTGTATTTTCAGCTAGTTCTCCATGTCCCGTGTCTCTCCGCGTCTTTCATTGTCCCCCCTTATTTGTTTGTGTCTCACTGTATTGTCCTGTACCTCCCTGTATTTCACCCTGTCTTCTCGTGTCTCTCCCCTTGTCTTCCTGTGTCTCACCGTGTCTTGTATCTCCCTGTGTTTTCCCGTGTCTCCCCGTATATGGTGCTCTGTCCCTGTGTCTTCTTGTATCTCCCCTTGTCCCCCCTTGTCTTTGTGTCTCACTGCATTGTCACGTACCTCCCTGTATCTCCCTGTGTCTCCCTGTATCTGGCCCTTTCTCCCATCTTCCCTTGTGCCCCTTCGTCTTTCTGTTTTCTTATGCCTCCCTGTATTTCCCCTTGTCTGCCCATCTCTTCCCATTGTTAGAGTGCCCTCCTGAGTTCTGGGGTCCCGACTGCAGTAAGCTCTGCCAATGCCACCCCCATGGCCGCTGCCACCCAGAGACGGGCCGGTGCACCTGCGACCCCGGGCGCTGGGGGGTGCACTGCCAGAACGTTTGCAGGTGTGGCCGCCATGGCCAGTGCAACCCCACATACGGCAACTGCACGTGTGACGACGGCTGGTGGACGGCCACGTGCAGCAAGCCGTGCCAGTGCGCGTTGGGGCAGGCGCGCTGCGATCCCGTCTCGGGTCGCTGCATCTGCAAGGATGGTTACTGGGGGATACGTTGCTCCCAACGCTGCCGCTGCTCGGGGTCTCCCTGCCTGCAGCAGACGGGCATCTGCGTGTGCCTGCATGGGTGGGCGGGGCCCATCTGCGAGCACCGCTGCGTCTGCAATTTGCAACATGGTCGGTGCGGAGATGATGGGGACTGCGTGTGTCAGCCGGGGTACAGGAAGCCGTCCTGTGATGAGCCCTGCAGTGCCGGGTCCTACGGGAGCGACTGCAAGAAACGGTGAGCTGGCGGGCCAGCGGGTCAGGCCTGAGGGCCCCTCCCTCTTAGGCTCACCACACTTAGCTTGTGTTGCCTTCTGCCTCGTTCTCGCTTTCTCTCTTTTTCTCTCTTACTGTCTCTCTCCCCATCTCTCTCTTTCCCTCTCTGTCTCTCTCTCCCCTTTCTTTCTCACACTCTTTCTCCTTCTATCTCTCCCCCTCCCTCTCTCCCTCCCTCCCTCCTTCTCTCCCATTTGCTCCCTCTCTCCCCCTTATTCTCCCCCATCTCACTCTTCCTTTCTGTCTCCTTTTCTCTCTCTATCTCCCTTTCTCCCCCCCTCTGTCTCTGTCTGTCTCCCACTCTCTCTCTCTCTC
>JAODJW010000036.1:11683938-11699844 GCA_026777045.1 Hyperopisus bebe | reverse complement strand
CTTCTCTCTGTATGCTCCCTCTCTCTCTCTCTCTCTCTCTCTCTCTGCTCCCTCTCTTTCTTCTCTCTGTATTCTCTCTCTCTCTGTTCCCTCTTTTTCTGCTCCCTCTCATTCTGATACTCCCTCTCCCTGTTCTCAGTCTCCCCTCCTGTACTTTGCTCGCCCCTCTTCCCACGCAACTGCATCCCCACGTCCTTCTTGGCGTTGACAAGCCACGTCTCTCTGTCTTCCGGTTAGACGTCTCTCCAGTTGAGGGGGGCGAGTTCCAGGAGATGAGTTCTAAGTGTAACATGTTCTTGGACCCGTCGGGGTTCAGCGGGGAGGACGTGGCCCCAGCCTTCTCCATCCCTCGCACTTCCAGCATCGCCAAAGCCAAGCGCCCATCTGTCTCCTTCGCCGAGGGCACCAAGTTCACACCAAAGGAGCGTCGCGGCTCGTCACAGGAGGGCGCCAGCGCTCCCCGTAAGTCTAAGTCTCCCTGGGGGGTTCTTATGCTGTCTGTCCTGCAGCCTCCGGGTGCGCGGGGGGGAGAGGGGGTGGCGGGGGACGGCGAGGATATGCAGTCCGTCCCCTCGGAGGAGACGTCTATGGACGCCGAGGTGAAAGACCTGGAAAGTGCCCCCCCCCGCAGCAGCAGGCGGCGAACCGGGTCCAGCACACGGCAACGTGTCCAAGCACAGGGCTCCGTGGAGCCCACGGCCTCGGACCCAGACCGGATCAGCACCGTGTATGTGATGGCGGGCGCGGCCGGCCGCCCGGGGAAGGTGGCGCCGGTGCCAGCGGCGGAGGGCCCGGTCCAGGCCGTGCTGCGGCGCATGGGAAGCCTTCAGAAGCCGAGGGAAGCCGTCTATAAGCCTCCACGCCGGAAGCTGGGGGCCCGGGTCACCATGTGGGAAGAGGCTGCCGAGAGAGGGGGGGCCAGCCGAGAGGCAGCCGTGCGGAAGCCAAGCAGGCGGAGGCACGCTCCCCTCAGCTCTCCTGCGGCCGTGGGCTCCGGTGCCACCTGGCGGGAGGACGGTCCGGCCCAGAGGCCCGCGTCCTCCATCCTGGTGAGCGTGCGGGAAAGCCCCGCGGTGGTCGACACCAGCGACACTGGCTACCTCACCATCGGGGCTGCGGCAGAGCCCACTAGGGCCCAGGATGAGGACACGGACGCCAACGAGGGCCCGCACTACGAGAACGTGGCGCCGAGGTCCTCGTGAGGCCGCATGCGTGCCAGCGTTTGCTTTGAACACACAGACTATGTTTACATTCATTAAGGCCATGTGATGAGGTTCATCTGACACTGAAGCTCTGAGAATCTTTGCTAGTCTCCTTCCTGTGGGTGCCTACATCCAGGCCCCCCCCCCATTTTCCGTCTGCCATGTTAAACTCGAAACCGGTGTTTCCCAATCCGGTCCTCGTGGACACACATCTGGTCCACGTTTTTGCTCCCCCCAAGCTCCCTGCCAGACAGTCCACATTTTTGCATCCTCGAAACGTGGCGCAAAAACGTGCACTGTCTATGGGTCCCCGAGGGCCGGACTGTTAGCGTTTGTTTTCTTTAAGGGAGGAGTCCTCTGCAATGGCGAATGCAGTTACATTTCCTGCTGTGGGGATGAATACGCTTATTATATGATAGCTAGAGAACATTTGTTAGACAAGTTAGGCTTTATTTTGTGTAATTTTAAATACACTATGAGTTATTAAGACCGTTGTTGCTATGCCATGGATTTGCTTTAAGTTTGACCACAACATGCTAAATTAAGAATGAGAGCGAGGTAGCAGGCCTGCATTTCCTCCAGTGAAGCCCATAACTCTCCTTTAGCCTTTGAGGCAGGTGAAGCTTTTATTCTCTGTAACCAGGTACAGTGAAATTGTGTGTTTTAACTTGGATCAACAATAAGATGTAAAAGTGGGTCACGCACCCGCAGGCAGAAAGTCAGGCATTTTATAGACAACGGTGAATAACTGTTTTAGAAACTTTTGGTCTTGCCTTTAGACTTGCATTTTTTATATACTGTATATATAAATAAATAGTTGTGTTTGGTATTTGCTGTTCCAGTCAGTTCTTTGGAATGTGCTGCTGCACCTGTGTCATTAATAAGTGATGTAGTAAAGCTCTCGCCAAGGTGAAATGACCCCTCGCGGCCCCTGAGGGAGGCAGGGGGCAGGTACCTGTTAACCCCTTCCATCCCTAAGCTGAGCAGCCGTCGTTACTCTGTCATGCAGCCCATTTGTATAGGAGCCCTAAACCTGGTCCTGAGTTTTGCTACCAGGGAAAGGTCTTCAGACATGGTTGCCTGTGCTGCCAGGATTGACCTGATATAAGCTGTAAGGGTTAAGAACATTGCAGAAGGAAGTTTCACCAGCCTGGAGAGAGGGAGGAACAGACCAGTATCACCAGTATCATTTCATGCCTGGCGTTTGACCACAGCTCCGGCTGGTAAGATTTGGTCATCTTCTGCATCATTCTGCTCACGCCAGCCATTGTTTGGCAGGTATGTGAACTTCGGTCATTGTATCCAACGGCGTTACTTTTGTTTGAACATTGGAGGGGTTTAGGTCTCCACCCCTTTAGGGGAAGACCTGATTATTATGGGGGGGGTAAAAAATTTACACCCATGGTTGTATCTGTAAATATGCCCAAGATTTACAGCTACGTGCTCAGAACTCACTGCACACCCTGGTCCCCCCCCCCCCCCAGAGACTTGCAGTGCTCACAATGTCTTGGGACACTTCCATAATTCAGTAAAATGTATTGCATACTTATTGGGTTTATTCATTTGTTTACAAAAAATATATATCACGTTACAAACAACCAGCAGTTATGGAAAAAATAACTGCATATAGTAATAAACTGAAACCCAAATTATAGTTCTTAAAGAGCTGTTTGGAGTTACAAATTTCATTGACAATTAGTCTCATTGGGAGCTTTTTAATTAGTAGCACTTTTGAAAATAACATGAAATGTCAAACATTTGTGCTTGGTATCGCTTTGGATTGCAATTAATAATTACAATCAATAGTGAAGTGCCAGGATTAAAACTGACTCGGTCAAAAAAAAAATCAAGAATAAATATGACACTTAAAAACATGTCCGTGCAGAATTTATGTGCCGATATGTTAAATATGGCTGGTTAATGGACTTGTTATGAAACCAATACATTTGCAACATTTTTACAGAATGAAGAAAGCGTCCATAATCTTTCTGTGAGCACTGTAAGTGCCTGTGACATTATTTTCTTGCGTTTTTGGGGCCTGTGTACATTCAGTCATTCTCCGTTAGAGTCTATTGAGGTCCTACTGAATGATATTTGATTCCACAGCGTGAGAATCTCTGAGTGGTAACACTTAGCAGAGCTTTGAATAGCGAATAATCTTTGCTGGTGATATAAACTTTCTTTACTTGGGCTATGAATGAGCTGAATCTCCCGTTTCCTGTTTCCCAGTGGGTACTGGGCCAGATGGGACCGCAGGATGAGACCAGAGTGATTGTGGCAGCCAGGTGACTTTCACTCTGTACTCTGCCATAATTATACGTCTCATTCTTACCATATTGCACAAAATCACAAAACCAACAGAATTAGAAATCTAATTCTTTTTCTTCCATTGCCATTTTGCTTCTTTTTCCCTACAGCCAGTTTCAGTTGTCTGAATATAATATAAAATATTATCTGAATAGAAGCCCCCAGCAATTTTAGACGGATAACCTCCATAAAATGTGTAAGCCATTTTCTATTCCCCCCCCCCCCACATCACCCAGGGTGAGACCTATGAGTGAGCAAGAAGCTGCCAGAGGAGAGCAGGGCACCATGTACTGTCCAGACCAGCGCCACCTGCTGGTACAAATCGTAATTATTTTTTTTTGCCAGGGGCGTCCAGAAGGCCGTGTGGGTTGGCTTGTTGCTGCCTCCAGGATTTGTATCTGTATGGCATGTGCATGTTCTCTGTCTGTTGTGTGGGCTTCCTTTGAGTACTCTGCTGTCGTGCCGTGGTCAGTGAAGTGCAGATTGTCTATTGTGAGCGTGTGTGAATGCGTGTGCTGTGAGATGGGCTGGCACCCTGTCCAAGGCCTACCAGCCTTAGCCCTGTGCTGCCTATACATACAGTGCTTTGTATTGAACCTCCACCGAAATGATCAAATTGATCAAATTGGCATATTCCTCCTGTGCGGAGCAAATAATTGATTTGACTGAAAAATTACTGTGAGAGATTGAGTTTTCAATAGAAATACTGACAGGAGGAATATGCAGGGCTGCCAACTCGGGCATCTGACGTGGCACTCGTGCTTTCAGAATCTTGCGCTCATGCGAGATATTCCATTATAAACCTAAAATTAGCTGCATCAAAAGTGTACAGGTTATTTGCAAGGTAATAATGAGTGTGCAGACTTGCCTTGAATTGAAAATCTCAGCAGCCAGCTGACTAAAGTTAACAAAGCTGATGAATGTATGCATCACTTGTAACTGAGGCAAATCTGGTTCAATAGTTTTGCTAGGAGCTGCATAGTAATTACAGCCCACATACACCCCATAATACAGCATCACCGTAGTAACTGTGGCTGTGAGTGTGCCAGGGGGCTCCTGTCTGCTGATCTCGTCCTCGCTCTTCTCCTAGGTCTGCCATGGAGGCCGTGAGAAGACCTTCTCATTTGACGTGGTCCTAGGGCCTCAGAGCTCCCAGCAGGACGTGTTTGAGGAATGTGGCATGAAGAAGCTGATCGACATGGCCATTGCGGGGTGAAGACGGCTCACACGAACACCCCAGCACGTCGGATAGTGTCCCATGATGTCGTTGGTCTCCTCCCTGATTTTCATTGGTTTCTGACAGGTTCTCGTGTACGGTGTTTGCTTTCGGACAGACAGGCTCCGGGAAGACCTACACAATCACAGGACCACATTCACTGGTAAGACCCTATTCATTTGCTTATCAGCTGCTTTCAGCTTCAGAAAGTTTATATTTGAAACAGTTTTATATTTGTAATCAAGCCATTTAAAGGCACTTTCCACCGCACCAAGTACGATACTTTTGGGTATGGTATTTTCGCCTTTCTACTGACTTCTGGTCAAGTACCAAAAGCACCAAACTGGGGCACTTCTTTGGTACTTTGGGTGGGATTTCAAACGCTTTGTTTGTTGATTGCTTATGCAAATAGCCTGCCTCTGAAACATATGTGATTTAGTTGTAATAAATATTGGGGTATTTATAAAATAAAAAAGGAGTTCATGAATTTCTCACAAACTTGTCTACAAGTTATTTAGATGGCAAGGATGAAAACGATTACAATTGATACGAACGTAACTTTAAACTGATTTTTAAACATATAAGAATCTATAAAAGGAATAATTAAAATTGCAATGCTTGCCATGTTTTTTTTCCTGTGGCAGAGTAACAGAGTAAAAATATTTTTGTGAAACTTGAAAGTAAGAAAAATTATTATTATTTTAATATAGCTGACTAGCAATGTAAGATTTGGGTGTACATTAGATGCAATATTGCTATTAATATTGCACATTGCTAAGCCCTATAAAATACTACAGCCATTTTCTGAATTCAGTACAAAATATGCCACCTCGCGCTGTGATATCATTTGGTGCCGGTACCAGTTTTTACACCAGTGGAAAGCCAACACCTCGAAGTACCGAACTTTCAGTACTTTCTTAAACTACCAAAAGTTTAGTACCTGGTGCAGTGGAAAAACACCCTAAGTGAAAGCTGTGTAAAGTGTGAAGGTATCTCCTTGGTTTGAAATGGAAAACTGTCCATTTTTAAATTGAACCTTCAACCAATGTTCTTCCCCTAGTTCCTAGGAAGCTCACAGGAACCTCAAATGTATGGCTTGATGCAGAGGTCGGCGTCTTATCTTCTTGACCAAACCCAATCGATGGATGGCGACGTGTCCTTGAGTGCCTCTTACCTGGAGATCTATAATGAGCAGGTGGTCATTTGGCCTGGCTCTTGCGCCATATGACAGTATTTTACTCTATATGTGAAAAAGTTCAGCAGAAATTTATATACTTGGTCCTTACAAAACATCCTTGGGAACAGAATAGCTGTAGTGTATGATTCTTTAGGCTTTTATATATGGTGATTATGTTCTCCAGTCTAGTTTATGCCCCTGCAGGTCCGGGATCTCCTCTCTCCCTGGTTGACATCCTCCTTGTCTGTCCGGGGAAACCAAACTCACGGCTTTTATGTGGAGAACTTGTCCACTGTTGAACTTGGCTCTCTGGAGGACTTTATGAAGCTCCTGGAGGCAGGTGTGAGCAAGTTATCTGGACGTGCCTCAGTGGGTTTTTCTGGTTTGCTGACTGCCTTGCCTCTGCACACATTGTTCCAGGCTCGAGGAACAGACGCACATCCTCGCAGGCCCAGAATGAGCACTCCAGCCGCAGCCACTCCATCCTGACGGTCTCCATCAGAGCTGAAGCGGTGAGACGCTTGTCTTTCTACCCTCCGCACATTCCTGTGCTACTCCTACTGCACTCTTTAAGAATCCATCTCTGCTTCAATGGGGGCCCTTCTTGGGTAGAGTGAACATCCTCCAAAGCCTAGATCTTCTTTCTTAGGCCAATGCGAATGAAGGAACGGCCACTCAGGGGAAACTGTGCCTAGTGGACCTAGCAGGAAGTGAACGGTTGAGGGGGCCCAGTTCCTCAGAAGATCTCCTGGAAGAGGCTGCCAACATCAACCGAAGTCTCTTGTCTTTGGGTAGGTGTCAGCTGCATCTGTCTCCGAAAGCAAAACAGGATCTTCTAGGTGATTCATGATCTTCCCTGTGTTCGCTTTCTCTCTCTACGCAGGCAAGTGCATATCCGCACTAGTAGACCCTAAGAAGAAGAGCGGGCACATTCCGTACCGTGACAGCAAGCTCACCAAGCTGCTCTCTGACTCCCTGGGTGGAGCAGGCATCACGCTCATGGTTGGCAAGCTTACCAAGTGGGCACACTTCACATTACTCTTGCTGCTTGCTTTATGCTCAGTCTGATGGCCCAGTTTTTTCCCCACAGATTGCCTGTGTGTCCCCCGCCACAGCCAACCTTCAGGAGACCCTGAATACGTTGCGTTATTCCAGCCGAGCCAAGAGAATCAAGAACAGACCGATAGCCAAACACGTGAGAGAGGGCTGGCGTTTCCCTTCTGTGGGCATGCAAAGTACATAGAGTCACACATGGCTGTGCGCCTCCCCTGTGCTTTGCATGCATCTGTACTCTCCCAGGTCCTACGCCAGAAGCTGGTGGTCAGCCTGCAGGAAGAGATCCGTTCACTGCGCAGGGAGAACGTGCTTCTTCGACAACATCTTTCCTCGGCAGAAGAATCGGCCAGAAGATCTTCTGTACCCATTTCTGCCCGCTGTATGTTTTTTTTTCTTTTCTTCTTTTTTTTTTGGTGAAATTGTACAGCTGAATTGTTACATAAATTAATTCATTAAAAACTCCTCCCACCTGTAGATGGCAGTAGTGAGCCACTAGGGAAGGTTGAAACTGACCCTGTGGCAGAGGGGTCCTCTTGCTCGAGTGTGTGTCTTAAAAACCTGCTGCAGGAGCTCATGCAAGATAACAGAAGACTGCAGTGAGTGTGTCCATATGCCACTGTTATTTTGTCTGCTTTATCAGTATTTTTCCAATAGCATATTACGTCATGTGTTTCACTAACACCCATTAGTACAAATAAAAATGTTCATGCAGTTTCCTACCCGTGTTACTGCGACCAGACCCCTAACCATTACTTAACATATGCACCACAGAGAGGAGAAGGCAGCACTGTTCAACCACATCCAGTCCTCCAAGCAACAGGGGGCGCTCCTGTCACTTGAGAATGCTCAGTTGCTGCACAAACTGGACGAAATGCAAAGGTCTGATATGCCTGTGATCTGTGTTATGTCACACTTCTAACCACATGTTGTAAAAGTGTCTGCTGCATGTGCAGGGTCATATCGGGCACCGCACACTCCACCAGCAGCTGCTCGGGTCCATTGCTGTGTGGGCGGTCTGCTCACTGCAGCCTGCAGTGTGTCCACCATCAGCTGCCGCTAGCTGTCATCAGCCCCCTGCACAGATGCCGTGCAGTGAGTGTCTGCATGTTACAGTTATGATCTGGGTAACATAGCACCCAGACACCAAACTGTTTGACATTTTACTAGAATGATTAAGGTGCTGTTTCTGAGAGTATCAGTATTCTGCCTGCTATCCCAATGTAATTTAACAGGTAAGATCAGCTTTTAAGTAGACGCTGTGTGTGTGTGTGTGTGTGTGTGAGAGAGAGAGAGAGAGAGAGAGAGAGATAAAAACCTGTTACTTTGACCTTGTGAGGACATTTTTCCAGTTCCCACAATGGAAAACTCAATGTTATAAAAATCTGTCAATGCAATCGAAGAACTAAAATACCAAACGTCCCGTATTACTTATGTTTAAGGTTAGGGCTGGGTAAAGGTTAAGGTTGTCATAGTTAGAATTAGGGTTTTGCCCACAGAAATGAATGGAGAGTCCTCATAAAGATATGAATACAAATGTATTGATATCTACTGTATGTGTGTGTCAGTGTGTGTGCCCCTAACATTTATGACACCCCCCAGCCTGTGCTATGCCCCCCTGTGCCCCTAACATTTATAACGCACCCCCAGCCTGAGCGATACCTGTGTAATTAAGTAGTTAAAATGGAATTTCCCTCCCAGTGACGGAGAAATACATACTTTGTATTTAATGACCTTCACGACTGGTCAGGACTGCTGTAAGATTTGGTGCACCTTTCATCTCTGCCATACCTCTGTTTTGCCAGCTGGTGGCACTGCCTCCTCTCCGGGCCCTGCAGGCTGTTACAGCCTCTGGGGAAAAATATTCACCCCAAACTGAAATCCAGAGTGAGCCTCCCAGTCAGAGGGCAGGACTTCATGGACGGTGAGATCGCCTCTCCGAATATCAGCTGGGTCCCAATAGCAAAATCCCCAGCAGCAGCAACCCTTTAGAAGGTTATATGTATTTTGCTTTTAGTATGTGTGTTTATGCACATGTACGTTTAACGTGACGTGTGTGTTTATGCACATGTATGTCGAATGCGACGTGTGCTGTGTGTGCCCAGCTCAGGGACAGAGAGCAGGGGCCGCGTTCAGCATTTCCCGGCTCTGAGGGACGGCAGGGCCCTTCGGGGTCGGCCTGTGGAGCCCCACTCCTGGAGGTCTCCCAACAAGGTGCTCCCGAGTGCCCCCCCCATCTCGGCACTGAGCAAAGGAGCCACAACCCACTGAAGAGTGCAGTGATGTTTCAGTGATAACGGTTTGCAGCCTAAAAGATCATCGTTTTGAATGTCTTAGCCATCCAGAAGAACTGAATAAATGCGAAATGACTCTGGCTAAACCAGGGGTGTCAAGCTGAAGTCCTGGGGGGCCGGAGCCCTGTGTAGCTTAGCTCTTTCCATGTTGCACCACAAATGATTCAGCTCAAGAGCTGTGTGGTAATTAGCACAAGGAGTTGAATCAGGTGTGTTAAATGAGGGGAAAACCAAAAATCAACAGGGCTCTGACCCTCCAGGACTGGAGTTTGACACCCATGGGTTAAACAATCGCTGGCCTCTGTTGTCATCCAGAGCAGCAGCTTCCAGGGACGAAGGCTGGCCGTCACCCCTAAAGACAATCATGGGAAGCTGCCAGGTTTGGGCATATTTGATCACATGATTATGGCCATATGTTCACTAGCCACCACAGTAAAATGCAGATACCTTTTTATTCTCTGTAGTTAATTTCCCAAAATGATTTTATTCATTTGTACATTTAGCTATGAAATATTAAAATATTTGGTTACATCACTTTTTACATCTTTTTAATTATTTTGATTCATTGATGATTGGGGTCAGACTGTGTGTTTTCTTTCTGAAATCTGAATGAAATCAGTCCTCCTGTCTTCACCTTTTCTCTGCCCTTGGTGGTTTTTGACAGCCCAGCCAGTATTTCGC
The DNA here is from genome assembly GCA_026777045.1 of Hyperopisus bebe. Classification (NCBI taxonomy): domain Eukaryota; kingdom Metazoa; phylum Chordata; class Actinopteri; order Osteoglossiformes; family Mormyridae; genus Hyperopisus; species Hyperopisus bebe. The sequence continues at coordinate 11,689,914 of JAODJW010000036.1, read as the reverse complement.
TGTGGATCTTGGGTATGGAGGATATGCAAGGTCAACCATCATTGACTGTAAATCCACTCTGTAATATTGATCTGCCAAAAAGAGAAGCGGAAGGTAGTGTTAGTGAAAAAGAAAAAAGCGTTGGGTTGCAAAGAGCTGAGGTCTCCGCTACACTGTCATTATCTCACCTTGCTGTTTTGTTACCTAAGATATAAATATATGTAGAGGACCAATTAGCTGCAGTAGCCACTTCAGTGTTTTTTTGGGTGCAGTTATGTCATTTTACAGAAGTTTAGCCAAACATTTTTTATTGATTGATCCACTATAGTAATAGTCAATTATTATACTTGCTGCAAAGATTCTGTTGTTACCCTGATGAATACGAGTACGTAATATTCACTGCCTCTTCTGCCAATCTTGTTATCCATGTTATTTGTTAATAAAAGGAATGAAAGGACTAGGAAATTGTTTGCCATCTGTAAGTTGCTTCTGTCTGTACATGTTTCTGTCAGAGAACCATATTCTTTCAGCACCTTTCTTGAAGAAATAAACCTTCTGCACCAGTCGGTTATTTATGCTGTGTCTGGAATTGTAGTGTTCCTGCTGCCGGTGGTGCCCAGTGATGCGGCGGTGCTGGTCCCAGGCGAGGTTCCGGCCCCTATCCCAGTCCTGCCTGCGGGTCTCCTCTCTGTAGAACCTCTCCATGAAACCCTGGCCCACACTGACATCCCACTCATCCCTGCTCCATTGGGGTGACCGCTTCTGCCAGCTTCTCTGCCTCCTGTCCTGTTGCTCCCTGTCTCTGTGGCGGATGCCCTGCTGATCCCAGTCTTGTCTGCGGTTGGTGTTCTGCCGCCTTCTGCTTTCGCCTCTGTGGCCATGGCTGACGTAGAGTCGTCCTGCCAAAACAGCATCCACCGGGGCCTGGACGCCCAGCCAGTCCCTGCTGATGAGAAGGGGGGCGCTACCAAGCCCCTGCCCTGGGGATGAGGACAAATAAAGGGTTGTCTGTTGTGTTTTACGTCTTTCTTACTCTTCCCATGTTTCCTATAAACTGTCCGCCTTTGGACTTCAGATTCGTAAGTTTTTCCATAACTACCTCAACAAACCTCACATGGTTTCATTTGGGGACATATTTCAGGGGGTCCCGTCTGAACAGACATGGACATGCACACAAACTGTGGTTCTTACTGCCACTGAAGAGGCGGGAGAAGGTGTCTTCCCAACCGCTACTGAACATGGCAGTGTAGGCCCCAAACAGGGTGGAGGGAGACCTCGCATTCAGCTTGACACACTCTTCATGGGTGGGTTGCTGCTTGAATTCATACTGGTAGTACTGGTCACCTGGAGACAGATAGAGGGCACTGGGTTAGGAGATTCCCATCTGCAGGTGAGTGTCTGGTTTATGGGTTTACCGATCTGGAGCACACCATACCTTTGAAGAAATATACCTTCTCTTTGCCATGGTGATTTTTTGCAGCGATGGCAAAGGCGGCATCCACGTTGTCCGGGATATTTTCGAACCCATCGGAAATGTTCCTTGGGTAGTCTTCATCCAACACATTGTCCTCAAACCTCCAGTATATGTTCCCCTGTGGAATTTCATAAGACAGTAGTCCTGGCATGGACCTGAGGTGCTGTGGTGGTTATTACTGCTGTGGAGGTGGAAAAAGCTTCTCTCTTTTCCCCAACCATGGACCGCAACAGACCTTGAAGATGTAGGTCTTTCCCTGGCAGTTGATACGGGTGAAGGCAGCGTCAATGGGACCGGAAATGCCCCACACATCCTCGATGCGTTTCGGGTAGCCAGGCAGCTTTGCTTTCTCACCCAGATCGAAGAAGAAACTCCCTGAAAGACAGAGTGTCTTCAGCACTTGCTCTGCCATGGCCAGATGCTGCACCGAAACCCACCTACATACCCCTGAAAGCGTAGGTTGAGCCGTTCTTGAGCTGCATGAAGGAGTCAAAGGCTCGACCACTACAGGCATCGGCATCTGGGTCTGGAGTCTCTGTGGTGTTGGCAGTGAGTTCCATGGAGTCTGTGGTGGAGGTCATTACTGTGACGGTCACCTCCGCAGGGAAAGAGGGTTCCGATGTTTTCAGGTCAGGCTGGGTAATTAATGGGGGCCGTGTGGAAGAATGGGCCAGCTTCCTACCGACCAACGGCATGACAACGGGGTCAAGCTCCTCGTCATAGTCGTCATCATCTGCATATGCAAATGTGTCCCCACGTACTGAAGCGATAGGACAGGACAGAGCAGGAAACATTCCCTTGAATTATCACAATTCACAATTCAGGATTTAAGTCTCATTACTGTACTGAGTAGACATCACATGGTATGACTGGTATTTGAAGGAACAGAGTTAGTCTGCTAACAGGAGCTAAAGCATCACTGGCCTCATGCACTTTGGGATTGGTGTGAAGTGCAGGTGGCTGTCTTGGTGAGCGAGGCACGGCCCTCACTTCTGTCCCTGCACACGGACTCGTAGTCAGTGCAGCAGCTCTCGTAATACGTGCACATGGAGTCACACTGGCAGCCTGTTTTCAAGTCATAACCATTCTCGCAGCGGTCAAGACAGGAATCTGTGGCCCAAAAAGCAGAAGACCAAAAGATCAAGGATGCAAGTCCTGATGGGAAGACCCAGTTTATCCGCACAATGTTAAAGATTGGACTTGCAAACTTCTAAAGCAGGGTTATTCAAATCACGGTCCTTAAGGTCCGAGCCCTGCTGGTTTTCCAGTCTTCCTTTACCTGTCAGTCAGGTGTGAAGCCTCTGACCAATCAGAACCAGTAATTATTAAACTAACTACCTAGAAGAACTGAAAACAAGGCCTGGATTTGGAATCGAGGTCCAGATTTGAAGAACCTTGTTCTAAAGGTTGAAGGTTTGGCAAGTTTTTGCCAACTCTGTGTATGAGTCTGCAGAAAAACAGTGAAGGGTATCTTACCCTCTGTGGCAAGCGCAGTGGCCACTGCAGCCAGGAGCAGCATCTCCACCAGCTTCATGCTTCTTGTCCATGTACTTGATACAAGCTGGTGCTCTCAGGCCACGGGGCACTGGCTCAAAGTGTCATGCACCTTCCTCTGTTGATCTAAGTGTTGTTACTGGGCTGATCATTAAGCAGCATGGCAGATTGCACCACCAACTACAGAGCAAATGAACAGATAGACTGGAAATACACTCACTGGCCACTCTATTAGGTATACCTGTTCACCTGTTTGTATGTCAGCAGCACAATGTATAAATCAGAACCAGAATCAAAATCGAGTTTATTGCCAAGTACGTTTACACATACAAGGAATTTGCTTTGGTGGTTGGTGCCAGAGATGGGGAAATCATGCAGATAAAGGTCATGCTCATATCAAACACCAGAATGGGGAAGAAAGGTGATTTAAGTGACTTTGAAGGTCACATTGTTCTTGGTGTCAGGTGGACTGGGGTATCTCAGAAAATGCTGATCGACTGGTATTTTTACCATCTTTAGGGTTTACAGAGAATGGGCCGAAAAAGGAAAAAAACATCCAGTGAGCTGTGGTTCTCTGGGAAAAAATGCCTTGTTGATGGCAGAGGTCAGGGACAGACTGGCTCTAGGTGATAGAAAGGCAACAGTAACTCAACAACTCGTTACCACCAAGGTATGCAGAAGAGCATCTGTGAATGCACAACACGCCCAACTTTGAAGCAGATGTGCTACAGCAGCAGAAGACCACACCAGGTGCCACTCCTGTTAGCTACAAACAGGAGACTGAGGCTACAGCGGGCACGGGCTCACCGAAATTAGACAATGGAAGACTGGAAAGAGGTTGCCTGGTCAGATGAGTCTTAATTCACTGCTGTAACATCCAGATGGTAGGGTCAGAATTTGGTATAAGCAAAATAAAACCATTTATCCATCTTGCCTTGTATCAACAATTCAGACTGGTAGTGGTATGATGGTGTGGAGAACATTTTATTTGCACACTTTGGGACCAACTAAGCAATGTTTAAATGTCACAGCTTACCTGAGTATTGTTGCTGACCATGTCCATCCCTTTATGACCACAGTGTACCCAGCTTCTAATAGCTACTTCCAGCAGGGTAACGTGCCATATCACATGACTCATATCATCTCAGACTGGTTTCTTCAACATAAAAATAAGTTCACTGTACTGAAATGGCCTCTACAGTCACTAGATTTCAATAGAACACCTATGGAATGTGATGGAACGGAAAATTTGGATGGATGGATGGATTTGCATGAGGGTACAGCAGAGAAATGTGCTGCAACTGTGTGACCAGTTTGTGTATCTTCTTGACAATGATTAACTGGCACCAAATACACTGGCACACCTGCAGAAAAAAGTTACATTTGGAATAAAAGGGGTGGTTATACATTGGACCCAGCGCCCTAGACCCTTCCTGGCAGCAGATGTCATGACAATCACTGTTATTCAAAAGCACTATAGCACTGTTAATCACTAAACGATCACTTGTCTCGGCCAGCAGGGGACATAGCAGCGTCGCCCCGCTCGTGCCGAGCAGATGGGCGACCGTTGAGAAGCAGATACTTCTATGAAGCAAAACAAAAATCGCGAGAGCAATAATGTACGCGGTGCGCTCTGGCCAAAACGCCGTCTGGCATTTCCCGAAGGGTCCAGGCGGAGCTGGGTAGCTCCTTGCTGTTGTTTGTGCCATATTTTGTGACCGTCGTAATGTGTGGCTTTCTGCACGTTTTATGTACCGTAATTATTTTAACGTTTTCATTTTACGTACCGTAATTTCCACTTTCTTTTCCGTCATCTTATTTAGGGACATTCTAAATAAAACGCTTAATGTGTTACTATTTTGGTACATTAAACCACACCAAATTTGACACACACATATCTGGTCATAAATACTTTCACCTGACAAAAATCAAATCGAAAATTCTACGAATATGGACTTTATACTACGTTAAGCGTTTTGCCCTCCATTGACACCCATTATAAGGAAAAAGCTTAACGCAGGGGTGGCCAAACTTCTCCGCAAAGTTCCGGTGTGTATGCAGGTTTTTGGGATAACCTTCATCACAGTACCAAAAGAGCCACCAATAATCACCAAATTTCTCAGACACATATATGGTCACGAAGACTTTCACCTGATGGAAAAAAAATCAAAACCGAAATGCTAGGGATATGGACCTTATACTACTCTTTTCCTTGCCTGTGCCATGTCATGCTATCACAGAAAAAACAAGACACAAGCAGGATAGACCAAAAGCGAAGGATAAAATAAAACCATAAAACAAACAGGTGAGACAGGCCAAAGGCCAGCCTTGTTCCATGACTGGAAGAGTGTAAACTTTTAAGCTGCTCATGCAACCCATTGAGCTACATAGCAGGCCAGAGAATAAGGATTCCCTGTCATTACACAAATAAATCATTCCAGGTAATAGCAGACGCTATAGAAATGGAGGTGAAAAAGAAGAGATGGAGGAGAGAGGAGAGAAAGCAGAGGAGTCGGAGACGAGCAAGAGAGTGAGCTGGGGCATTAGGGGCGGCAGGAGCCGCAGCTGCAGAAGCTGGGGCAGTTTGGGCATTAGGTGTAGGGGCAGTAGTTGGAATAGTGGGTGTACGCGCAGCTGCGGGGGTTTTGGCTGCAGCAGGAGCTATAGGAGGCGGGTTGAAGGAGCCAAAGCTGCAGACAGTGTAGGAGAGGCTGCAAAAAATGCAGCTGAAGCTGTGGCAGAGATATCAGGAAAAACTGCAAAAGAAACTTGGGAATTAGGGCAGAGACTGACAAAAGCAAAGGAAACACTATATATTAAAAAACTGTAGTAGATCAAATGGAAGGAAGCAGCTGCTTCAGTGATAGATGCAAGTAAACAGCTGCTTCATTGATTAAGCTGCAGGGCAGGCAGGACTATCTACTGTGACAGAAGTGTGGGGTGCCACACGCAAACTAGTCAGACCTGGAGAATAAGCTCACACACAGCTTCAGCAGCGACTCTGCTAAGATGGGATGACTCTTCCCAGC
>JAODJW010000036.1:11661008-11673868 GCA_026777045.1 Hyperopisus bebe | reverse complement strand
TGCACATCTGCTGGGAGACGATTCCACAGTTCTGTAAGAGAACGCTCTGCAGCCTGCCGTAGTTCTTTCTACCCTAGGTTCTAATAGCTACCCTGCTCCTAGGGGTCGAAGCAGGTTACAGTGGTGCGATAGCGATGCACATAATCAACATGCCGTACTTTCTACTGATGCCCGGCAGTGACATCATCCACCCAGCCACGTTGCCACATGTAGTGAGGGTAAACATCTCATGTAGCGTTCAGCAATGTATCATACCGTGTTTTTCTCTGTTTAAACCAAATGCTGACAGTAATTATTTATTTAGTTTTAGTTATGATATTTTCAACTTAAAATGGGTTCATCAGAATGTAAACCTCATTGTAAGTCGAGGAGCACCTGAATTGACACTGTGCTATGTAAAAATATTACATTACTAACTGCCCGTTCTCTCAGAGTAGAGGTATAGGGTAATATGACATCAGTAACAAAAACATCTCCTCTATATTTAGCCTACTTCAGCTTACTGTTTAAACTGAACTCATCCAAATGCTGAAGTAGCGGATCTAACCAGCAACAATGTGAGCTTCACAATTAACCAGTGCTGTCAGATGTTAGGATGAGCCTTGGCAGCATGCAATACTATTCTGGTTTTGTTTTTTGGAAATGTTAAGGCAGCATTAAAATGCCCACACTGCCTGTGAGGGTGTGTAGAATTTACTGGATGCTTTAGGTACCATCTCCTCTTGGCCACCCCAGCTGGTTAGAGCTCTGCTGGTTCATAACTCGTCACGTTTCTTGAAGCCACCTGACACTGAACCGGAACTGAAACTGGGCCTGACTGAGGTCGGGAGCAGCATGGCGATCAGCTGCCTCTGACTTTCAAGCTGTCTCTCATGCTGTTTCCATCCATCCATCCATCCATCCATCCATCCATCCCTTTGCCTTAATATACATGTTAGATGTATTCAGACAGAAAGCAGCATGCTGAACTCCTAAATCAATAAAATGCCAACACAGAATATAGAATATTTTTTCTGTATTATATGAAACAATCACATCTTCTTTAAAAACCAGTTAACATGGCTCATTGCCTTCTATTCAGCAGTAAGATAAGCTAATTAACAATCAACCCCTGATTTCCCCCTGACATTTATTCATATACTCTGGCCTCCCCCCAATCTCAGTGGAGATGGCATCCACTTTCCCTCCTCCAGGGGGAGCTGGTGTCTGTGGGTTGGTGCCATAGCCTTGGAGGAGCCAATCCTCCGTATAGCAGATTAACGCCGATATTCCTGCCTGCAGAAGCAGGCCAGTTATTTTCGTCTGGATCAGCTTGGCTCAGAGCTGCAGGTTACAGTATGAGCATTTAAGTATCAGCACAGCATTGCTACCCTCCCTCCACTGGCTTCCTGTAGCTGCCCGCAGATTCAAAACACTGATGCTCGCCTACAAAGCCAAAAATGGACCAGCACCCTACCTAAAAGAATATATCTCATCCCACACTGTACCACGCTCCCTCGGATCCTCCAGCACCACTCGACTAGTCCCACCATCTCTCAAGGCGCAAGGAAGACATGCACCTAGGCTTTTCCCTGTTTCGGCATTTAAGCGGTGGAATGAACTTCCCGTAAATGTCCGAACTTCTAAGTCACTGGGTTCCTTCAAACGACGACTAAAAACCTTGGATTAGCACATCCAGGACAATAGTTATTATTTTTTAAAAATATATTACTTGCCAACAGTTTTTTAGAGTGATAGTATTCTGAGCCAGGCTCTGCTGAACCAGTATCAGAATGCATTCACTGATGAGACCTCTAAGCACTTATGTAAGTCGCTCTGGCTAAAGGCATCTGCAAAAAAGTTTTAAATGTAAATTTACGGCTTTAGCTTATATATGACGAGCAGCATGTCTTCCAGTTACAGACTGGGGACAAAGGAGCACTTCATTGCGGTCTGGAAGGCAGCTTTCCCCTATTGTGTATTAGTAACAGCAATATTATGGGCGGGTGCCTGATCCATTCATCACAGTGCCTGTGGTCCAGACCAGGCTACTGTCCTGATTATAATGTCAGTCTCCTCATCAGTGCCTCATGAAAAGGAGAATTGTGCTAAAAAAAATTAAGTTAGACTCCTTAACATGACCACTGCTTACTGTAAGCTGCCAAGTTCTTTGGAACATTTGCAAATATTCAGTTTGCAGTTAATTCTTTAAAAAAATCTCTTGAAGTATAGGGAAGTTTGATGTATAGCTTTGCTCTAGTTTCAGATGCGCATGTTAATGATGCATCTGAGGCTGCAGTCTTTGTTCCTGCTTTCCCTCTTCCCTGGCTCTCCTCCGGCGTGACATGCTGTCAGGATGCCCCTGTGGCCTCCCTGCCAGCCGTCCTCTGTTCCCAACACCTGATGGCTCTGTGGACACAGAGAAAGAAGTGACGTACATTAACAGCACTGTGCACATGAACACAGAGAGAGAGTGGATGTACGCTAACAATACCGCGCGCGTGGACACAGAGAGGGAGGTGATGTATGCTAACAACCAGCGGCAGACATTTCAGGTCCAGAAAGTAAAAATCCAAACCAGGATTTTGTTGCAACCAACCAGTTGACTATAAGAGTCACAATCACATTGTACTCAACTGGTTGGTGGAAACAAAATCCTGGTTTGGATTTTTACTTTCTGGACCTGAAATGTCCACCTCTGCTAACAACACCGTGCACGTGGACACAGGGAGGGAGGTGATGTATGCTAACAGCAGTGTGCATGAGGAAATCCATGCCGTTAAAACACTCAGTAGCCGCATTACTTTTTACCAAAACTTCTGAAACAAATTTCTTGATCTATTTATCCTCAAGTGGAGAAGAGAACCCAGAAATTGCACTTCACTAATACCCCCCTCCCTATATACACCCTGACTCCACCTTTAAAAGCTAATGACAGTACTGGGCAAATGAGGGGACGACCCTTACCCGATGACGGCCATGGGGATGAAGAGGAGGCCAGCTGCCAGCAGGAAGGGCAGCCCCTTCATGATGTGCAGGGTGACGGGGTACAGGGAGCTGAAGACCCCACTGGCCACCAGGGCGCAGAGCCCCTCCACGCAGGCCACCGACGCGAACAGAGCACCTGGTGGTGGGGGGCGACAGGGCCCATTTTTACATACATCCCTGGGGAACTTGAGCTGCACTTTCGGACAGATATTTTGCATTTATTGCTTAAACCATATTGGGGAAAACATGTTTGTATAGCTATAGTTTTGTGGTGCTAGGGGGCGCCAAATTCCCTAGAGGTATTATTTTAAAGAAAGAAGAGCATAACCACTCCTTTAGCGCCAATTCCCAAATACGACGGTCATAAGAAATTCATTTTCTGACCAACATGTGCTTTTATGACTAAATTTATGACCAGGTCCGGCCTCACCTTGCTCAGAGGGTCCAGCCAGCTTCGACATTTTTGAGCGCAGTACCGGCGTGGTGGCCAGGAAGAGAAAACACAGACCATAACCTGGTGACACAGAGGAGGAGCGTCAGAAGAGGTGCCCGATGGTGACTAGGGCCTGGTAACACCATCTACCAGACATGATCCCCAACACATCGTACTTGCTAGACTCAATAAACTGGAGATGATTGTGCTCCTCAGATCCAGCAGATGGCACTATAACACAGGGATACGGACTGCTACAACACCAAGCTAGGCCAAGTGGACTTCCGACCTTCATGCTGATACGCTGACAGAGTGCAGCAAACATGCCAGGGGTGGAAAGAGCAAAGCCTTTTTGAAACAGCTGCGACGTGGCACTGATATGCAGTTTTCTGTGATCCGGCCAGCCAGCAAATATCCAGACAATTTTTTACAGAATTAACATTCCATCTAATTTATTGATTCCTTTTTATCAGTTGTATAATTTATCACCTGTTTTCACACCATGCATTTTGGGACACAGACTGTGCGCCTTTGCCCACAGACTTACCCGTGAACATGAGGGCGGTGCTCCTGGCTAAGGAGATGACCACCAGGCCGGCCACGTTGGACACCAGACCCGCCATAGCTACCCAGGAGTCCTCCAAGCAGCACTGCATGACGCGCAGACCCAGCAGGCTGCTCAGGTAGGCCAGGTAGAGCGCGGCCGAGCCCAACCCCACAAGCTCGGGGCCCCAGCACAGCGGCTCACTCAGCTCATACAAAACGTAGAGGTCCCGGCTGCCGAAGTGCACCGTCACCACCACGAAGAAGCAGAGCAGGTAGAGCCATAGCAGGCCTCGGCGTCGCCACCCCCCTGCACAGTACAGCCGCCGGAACGCCGCATGGTGCTCCAGTGTGAGGAAGCGGGCAGCCGGCTCGGGGCTCACGGACTCGGACACGAAGACGAACACATAAGCAGCCGCCGCCAGGTTGCAGGCCAGCGCCAGCCAAAAGGGGCTGGTGTATCTGCGGAGGAGAGCCGGCAGGAGATGTCAGCAGCCCACCTGATTGGACAGGCCGCTGTACTGGCAACCAAATGGAGCTTCATGAACCATTTGCTGTATTTTCTGAACCCACTCCATGATGCTAGATCAGGGGTGGGGAATCTTATCCAGAAAGGGTCGCTGTGTATGCCTGTTTTTATTGCAGCTCCCTAATTAGATTACTAATTAGCGGAATGATTGGCTGAGGAGTCCTCACACCTGGGTTTGAACAGCTGACCTAAATGTTATCCTACAAACCTGTATATACACCGGCCCTTTGCAGATAAGGTTGCCCACCTCTATGCTAGATGATTCAAAAAGGCTCAACGCATGTCCCTAAGCAAACCAAGATTGGCATCTAGTGGGGTCAAATACACCAAAAATGTTTTGTGAAGCTTCATTTGGCTATTACCTTTCGACGGCGGCACCCCGTACCCCTGTGCCCGACGCCATGGGCCTCCAATGGCACCAGCAAGCATGCCAGCCACCCCAAGACTGGCCTCCAACACGGCCACGCGAAAGGTGCGGGAGCGACCGCTGCTGACGTCGGCCACATAGGCGAAGCAGCCGGCGAGGATGGCATTGAAGTCACCCGTGAGAGCGCCGAGCAGCCGCCCAACCAGGAACCACCCCACGGGCAGCTGCAGGTACATCACCAGCAAGTAGACGGTGGCCTGCAGGGCCAGGCCCAAGCTGGCGATGACGAGCACTGGCTTCCTGCCCACTCGGTCACTCCAGGAACCCAGCAATGTCACCATGACGACACCCACGGCGAAGCCCCCCAGGTTGACGTACATGCTCCAGTGGGCGGTGAGGGTCTCAACCTCCTTGGTGGGATGAAAATATGAGGGTAGAGTGAGAGGTACTCTCTTTAAAAAATAAATAAATAAATAAAAAAGTAGATATCTGGCCTGCATGGACCAGAAGCACCCTCAGAAAACACACAGCATCATGGGAAATGGAAACTGGCGATTCCCTGTTAAGTCTGACATATATAACGGCAAGAGAATATGAGCTGCACTGTTACTTCTACCATAACGGCCAGAAGCGGGAGCACCAACTGTGTAAAGTCACTAAATCTGGTTCTGGAAGAACTTTGGACAGGTTTTCTTTGTATCTCATGGTTTAAGGTTAGGATTTTGGGGTTAACGTTAGGTCTAGGGGGTTAAGGTTTTAGGGTTACGGGTCCCATATAATACAGGATCGTCCCAATTTGGAAAATAAACTGGTATGTCCCGTATTATACGGGACGGGTGGCAACCCTAGCGGGATTTAGGGTTAGAATTAGGCTGCCTAAATGTTGACTGATACTTATTTTCACCTAAAATTTCTCAATACAAACAAGTTCTGAGTCTGCTGATGTTAAATCACAAGCAAAATACGCAGCATCGAACATCTCCGAACAGCACTCGGGTTCCGCCGTCAGCCTGCCAGTGCGTTGCGCCCCATTCCTCCGTACCGGTCCCACTCCCGCTTTCCCGGTCCCCACCTTCTCCAGCGCGTCGGGCGGCCCGCTCGAGTTGTCGCATCCCCGCGTCGCAGTGCCGATGTATCCGACGGCGGCGCTAAACCGCTCCCAGAAGTACTGCGTGTACAGCGGCATCTGCAGCGCCAGCGAGAACATGGAGAGAAAGAGCACCGGCTCCACGGTGACGCCGAGTCGGCGGGGAAAGCACCTCGGCTCCCGCTTCGTTCCGTCCTCCGGCTCCGGCCTCCCTCCGTCACCCAAGGCTGATCGGCTCTGGCCGAAGTCCGATCTGCCATCGGGCTCTGGGAGAAGCGCTTCAGTGTCCGTGGCGTCCATGACCAAACTGGAGCTCCTCTCGCAGACTAACCCACAGCAACCACTTCCTGGACGCCTAACACCTAAAAGATAACTTAATACCTAATGAAAAGCTCGGCTCCCAACCAAGAAGTACTGTTGTGTTAATCATTTTTCACGTTTCATGTAGTTCGTTATACAACAAAACGAGGATACGTTAATACGTATATAAGTTAAGCTGACCTGAGTGCTATTCCATAAAGCGGGCAGCAGGCGGCGTCGTGGTTCAGGGACTGCGCTGCAAATGCTAAAGTGCTTTTAATGTCTTAAATTAATTATCCGACATTGTGAGGTTTATGTATCCCCTTCGGATAAAACGGTGAGGAAAACGGACTATACACATCTATAGCGATTCCCATACAAGACACAAGACAGACTTGCCACAGACCTCAGTTTGGGTGATGGCATTTTCCTGACATCACTGTTTTTTAGACTCTGCATTTTCTCGGAGTTATAGCAGGTAATGATTAAATCCTTCAGTACAAGCTCTCCCTAAAGTCTCGATAAAAGAGACTTAGACCTGTTTATCTCTTCGGTGACATTGATTACTCTGCAATTCCTTGAAATCATCCTGCCAACTTTTTAAACAAGCAGCGCATCTTTATCAAAGCACGAGGCCGTAACTGCAGTGTCGGACGCGCTCACGCTGCCATGCTGATGCAAACGGAGCAGCACCTGCCTGCCTGCTCTAAGACGCTGGGCTCGTAAATTTAATTTTATCTTGCTGTCCTCACTTTAACCTCTTTAGTCTGTTTCTGCAGGAAAAATCTTGTGTGATTTTGTCTTCCTGGCATAATATTTGGTCTTCAACTAGAAAAACAGTTTATTAAAATCAGCAGTTGGTTTATAAAGAATAAGTGAAATTTGTTAATTTTCATACAGTTTAATATCCTAAAAGTCCAAAAATGTATCGTTAACTGAACTTGTGTATTATTAACCTTATCCCCAGTTCTGAAAGTCTTAATTCTGTTCTTGCCGGTATTCAAGAATCGAATCGATACAGATACTGTTTTTTCTAGTTTAACAAAATATGGGATTGCACTAATATGGAGGATTCATGAATGGAATGAGACACTGGTGAGCGGAAAGTTGCAGACGGGGCTCCACATGTGACGTTTGTGCAGATGGCAGGGCGCAGGAAACTGTTGGTACTTTTGTGAAGCTTCTGTTACTGGACTTTAAACATCTCCGGTAACCTTATCAACGCTGTACACATACCTGCGTTTTAGAGTCGGTCGGCATGGTAAGTGCCAGTTGTCATAGTTATGTAAGGTTACACTGTGTGTGTGCTCTCTGAATAAAGGTTTTTGCTTAATTTTTGTCTTGTTGAACATTATTTTATACAGGGCCATTTATTTATATAATTGTTTATGTATTTATACTGTGTATTCATCTCTTTGTTTGTTATTACAAAACTTCAGAAAACTTTCTCAGTTGCAGGACCTGCTGGAAAAGAAAACCCTGAGCCATTTTAAGTAGCGATTTACATGATGACTTTATCATTAATTTTATATATATATATATATATACATATACATACACACACACACATATGTATATACATATATATAGATAGATAGATGGTGTATTACTGTATATGTAATTATAAAAATGATGGTATAGTATAGTCTTTTTGCCGATTTGAGGTTTACAACTTTTATCATTATTGCTGATTGCAAGTTACCTTCTGAGTGACTGGGAACATCTCATCCCTCATCTGGATCATAAAAGATAAGTTAATAATGGTTGAGAGCAGCCACATTTTGGCAGCAGTCGAAGCTCCACGTCCCGCCCCGATCCCTATAGCTACCATTAAAGACACAAAGAGCAGGTATGGATATTAATGCAGGGCAGCTGCCTGGACCCATCCGTGCCCCCGGGCTTCACTCCCTCCCTGTAGAGATTCTCATCGCTTGACTTATCTCATCAGCTGTGAACTCCCTGCAGAAGTTAATGAATCACCTTTGTACATTTTTCATTTTTAGATCCTCTGACAATCCAAAATACATATGATTTTTTTTCAGGTCTTGATCTGAATCAAGTAAGGTTAAAAGTTTGTACACCGGCAGTTCACCTTAATATTCATACATGTAGCATGTAGTGTTAGAGTATGTGTAGAACCATATGGTGCATGTGATGGCAATTCCCCGGAAGGTGCCTCCCCCCCCCATCTCAGTCACATGATCCGCATTGCTAATGTTATCATCCCCTTTCTGACAGGCATCTCCATGGTCCACTAACAGTGGTCGTAGATGAGAGGTGCCACCGTACTCCCATCACCATATCAACACCTACTTCCAGTTACACTGGGAAAGGCTTGATTACTGGGGGGGGGGGGGGGTTCTGTTAAGCATGGCTGCAGATCAACTGCTCACACCAAACTCAGCATTTTTGCCATTGAGCTGTTTGCTGAATCATCAATAGCTGAATTGATAAAGGAAGTCAGAGCCAGTATCAAGTTATGCAGCTTTTCCAGCTATTAAATGAAAATAGCTTGTAACAGAACCACTGCTGGCTGTCCAACGTCCCCCATGAGTGCTGAGCTTCCCTCTGAAGCCCTGGATCATCTCTAGAGGCCAAATTACTCTACTGAATTTAGAGAAGCCTGGATTTTACATTTTCACACTGGTGTTAAATGTGGCTGATTAGCAGAATGATAATAATTCAGAGCAAACATGCAATTAAGCTCTGTGACTCCTCATTCTCTCAATCTCCTCTGTCGCTCATAGCAAAAGTTTTTAACCCTCCCCTAAAGTTTCGGGTTAATGTTTAATGACTGCTCAGAGTTATATACACTGCTTTTATGGTGCTCTTTCTTCTCAAATGTGCCTAGTAGTATATTCCGGATTAGAGGAATTTTTTGCTGCAGTCTCTTCTTGCCCTGTAGGCATTTCGCTATTTTCCTCCCCTGGTTTTTCATTTACTCTGAAGCTGAGCCATGGCTGAATGGCGGAGATGGATGTGGAATCATCGGAATTATCTGATCATCTTCCTGACCCCCCTGTTGATCCTGCCCCTGCCTTTGGTCATTAACACCCCGGTAAGATGCCTCTGTATGAGTGCAGACCTATATTCTTTCTGTTTGAATGAGAGCAGGCCTACACTCCTTCTCTCTGAGTGAGAGCAGGCCTACACTCCTGTTCATGTGAGTGCAGACCTCTACTTCTTCTGTTTGAGTGACAGCAGGCTTATACTCCTTCTGTTTGTGTGAGTTCAGACCTACACTTCTCTCGTTCTTGTGGGTACAGATGTACACTACTCCTGTTTGTCTGAGTACAGACCCACACTTCACTTGTTCTTGTGAGTGCAGACCTTTCTTTCTCCTGTTCATGAGTATAAACCCTCAATCCTCCTGTTCATCTGAGTGCAGACCTACACTTCTCCTGTTCACGTGAGTACAGAGCCACACTCCTGTTTGTCTGAGTGTAGACTTACACGTCTCCTATTTGTGTGAGTACAGACCCACACTTCTCTTGTTCTTGTGAGTACAGACATACACTCCTGTTTGTGCGAGTATAGACCCACATCTATTTTAGCCTAGTGAGTGCAGACCTGCACTCCTCCTGCTTGTGTGAGTGCAGACCTGCACTCCATCTGTTCAGGTAGTGCAGACCCACGCTCCTCTTGTTTGTTACATCATGTTTGTTTGTTTGTTAGTAGGTAGAAATCTGGTCTCCATCTGTGTTTGTGAGAGTGACCTGTTCTCCATCAGTGACCAGATTCCTCTCCATCAGTTGGTGTGTCTTCAGACCATGGATTTTTTTTTTTTGCTTGATCAGTCTGGTAGCAAACGGGAATCTTGAGCACATTTTAGTGTCACATTCTGCTGGATTTTATGGCTACTGGTTTATTAAGTTTTAATAATCATAAAATGCTGCCCTACACTTTTATTACTGTACTGTACTGAAGTAGGTACCTTTGAAGTATCATAATATTTAATCTTTATGGTAATTACCTGTAATAATAACAATACTATCAGGACTGCTTTGCTTTGCTTAAAATCAATGTCGTAAATGACTTATTTAATGAATATTCCCCAAACCTCACAGGGTGGGCATTTTTCGGGGAAGTCACTCTGACTCATATATGGAAACCATAGTTGTGATTGCTGACCCTATACTTGGACTCCAGTTCATCATTAAACATCTAAATGGATCAATATTCTCCAAAGTTTATGGCTTTGAAAACGTCTTAATGATCTGCTGAAAACATCACGAAGGATTAACAAAAATGCAAGTAGCTGCTTCTGTCACCTGATACCACTGAGGAAACTGATGTGGTGTCTGCTCTTTGTGTGCATGTGTGTTCTGTGTATGGGTGTTAATACTGACTATTTGCACAGATGCCATGATTCGATTTGATTCAAATTCACAAGCTAATGATTTCATTTGATCCTATTTCATTCGATACCGATTCTATGGCAATCCAATAGGAATGAGATATGAATCGCTGTATTGCAGTTTAAAAAGCCCTAAACAGAATACAAACTTACAACTAGAGTCACTGAAAACAAATTGTAAAAAACACTAAAGAAAAGCCAAAGGCTTGTGTACAAAAATATGTCTATTTGAGGAACATATGGATATTGCTCCTTAAAAAACAAAGCCAACCCGTCTCTTTCAAAGCACAAAAAATTACTTCTGACTGAAAAGAATAGCTGAAAATAAAAATGGGTAAGTGTAAAATTCACATGCTATGTTTCAGGACTTTAATGTAAAGATATGTGCAAAAACATCAATTGGAATATTTTTATTTGAGGAACATACATGAAAATCAGCCCTGACCATAAAATTTGATTTGTGCCTGTTTGGATTTCACTGAACTTCATTCAATCTACGTTTGAGACACATTCATTAACGTGCATTCAAACCAGATCTGTCGTAAAAATAACAACAGGCCCAGCACAGTACAGTTAACATTACAATGCAACGTAACTTATTCTTGTGCTTACCTGTGAATATACCAAAATATTTCATCCACACTTTTCCCTTTGCACTTCTGGTACCCAGCTAGAAATAAATAAATAACGTATTAAATGAATCAATTATACCTGCAGATTTTAGTTGTTTTTATTTGCTTCAGGGTTTGTTACCCATGAAAAAACAGATTATTAACAATACTCCCATTTTTTCTTCACATTGTTTGCTTTTATTTCATTTAATTTATTTTGTGTCACCGTAAGCAGTGTACTGAAAATGATTGTTGTGAGAACAAAGCCCTACTTCATTTGACTTGCTTACATTCACGTTCTTTTACTCCATTACCATGACTGATAATGCACCAAGATGGCAGAGCGAGGTGCAATCCTGCTGAGAGAGAAAGTAGCGTCACCCATATGATAATACAAGTAAAAGTCAGCAAAAATATTTTCAGTTGAAAATAAGACTGTGATTAATCATGGAACCATTTTTTCCACCCATAGTAGCTGTTTTTACTTCACTCTTTGGCCAAAACCATTTTGACTGTGTTTAGGTCACACAAGGGGAAGTTCAATTTCACAAAAATCTGTGAATGCAATCAGAAAACTAAAAATACCAGATTTGGTTACTTACGGTTAATGTTAGTGCTGGGTAGGGCTTAGGGTGTTAGGATTAGGATAGTTAGGCTATGCCCAGAGAAATTAATGGAGAGTCCCCGCAAAGATATAGATACCTAATCTATGTTCCTATGTGTGTATTTTCTCCCTGTGTTTCGCCTGCAGTCCAAGGACATGCATTTAGCTGAATCGGCGTACATGTGTGTGATGCTGTGCTCTCTACTGGACTAGCATCCTATCCATGCTATACCCCTGCCCTATACTGCCCCCCCCCCAACCTTGTGCTGGATAACCAGTTTGGAAGATGGATGAATTAATGAAAATTCAGAAATAAAAATGATCTTACTGCAGGCAGTTTTTTTGTAATGTATCCCTCCGATAACCTGGAAAAAAAATTCCTTGGCTTCCCAGAGAGACAGAATAGAAAACAAAATCCACCAATCAAGCGTGATCATTTATCTCCTGAAATTCTATCAGGCTTGACGCTGTTTAAAGTGCTTTGCTCTACTCCACTGAGAAAAGGATCTGTCAGTTTGTGGGGCTCGGGGCCCGCGGGGGTCCGGGCCCCCTGGCCTCGGCGATGCCTCTGACCGGAACCGACCTCATGCTGCTGTCTTGCCTCCCGCTGCAGGAGGCCCGGTGCGGCTTTGTCATCATCCTGATGGCCCTGTACTGGTGCACCGAGAGTCTGCCCCTGGCGGTGACAGCGCTGCTTCCCGTCATCCTGTTCCCTATGATGGGCATCATGGAATCCGGAGAGGTACACGGGGGGTCTTCAGGACAGGCTGATAGAAACCTTAGCAGGCAGCCATCAGAGAATAGGCCTTGAGAGAGATGGGGGGGGAGTGTTCAGAGGAGGCTGACTGTCAGTGCTGCCCCCTGCAGGTGTGTGTGCAGTACCTGAAGGACTCCAACATGCTGTTCATCGGGGGCCTACTGGTGGCCATCGCCGTAGAGCACTGGAACCTGCACAAGCGCATCGCCCTGCGGGTCCTCCTGCTGGTGGGCGTCCGGCCGGCGCTGTAGGTACCACCCCCTCCCCTCCGCACGCCCCTGGGCTGCTGAGCCTCTCCCACCCCC